>WOXC01004193.1:0-12500 GCA_011680675.1 Gymnobelideus leadbeateri | reverse complement strand
TCATTTTCATCTCATTTTCCCTTGTATATTACTTATGTTTATATATCTTGCATCTCCCCCATTAGAGTATAGTCTCCTTAAGAGAAGTCATTTTTTCATCTTGATATCAGATCCAAGGAGAGAGCCCTTGATACATCTCTGTTGAAATATGGGACCAAGTAGCTGGGCAAGCCTCTCCAGGATACCATTTCTTCATCTGGCCTCTAGGGGACCAAGCCACTACATGAATCCAGGGCTATAGAAAAGACCAATCAGAATTGGGAAATAGTTTCAATCTTTTAATGCTGTTTAATTCAGTTCATTCCTTGTTTTGTCCCAATACTTTCAATCACCTGCTTTACTGGAAAAAAAAAAAGCTGGAACAAAGCTCTTATTGCCCTATGCTAGTTACAGAAAAGTACCATGCATATCGCCTTCCTTCCTCCAATGGACATGCAGTGCATCAACTCTTCAGGAGGAAACTTCAGAAGGAGCCAGTTATTAGAGGGTTTGATTTGTCTTTCACTCTTAGAAACAGGTCAGACAATTGATTTGCCCATTGGGACTGCTGTGGGTCTCCATCTGAGGTTCCTCAGGCTTTGCCCAACCCTATCAAAGGCCTCCTTCATTTCCTTATCATGGCATAGAGGTGGTCCCTGACCTCTCAGAGACTATTGTCAACAGACTGTCAAATTTGGCAGACTTTACCAGGCTAGGAAGGCTTTGACTACAGGCCCAACTAGGATGAAATGTATTTTGGTCTTCTAAAGACAAGTCTAGCCAAGCCCAGGGAAGGTCATTGCTAGAAGACTAGCCATCAGACAACAAGGATTGTTTTGGTCATGGAAATTCATACTCTCCACAAAAATATGTAGAGTCTTAGATCTGTGTTTGCAGTGGGAATAACAACCATGGACAAAATTGTAGCTCATTGTAATATTAAAATAGTCATTAATTAATGTATATATTTTAACATTAAATGACTCCTACTATGTGCAAGGCATTATGCTGGGCACTGTGTGTGTGTAGTGGGATATAGAGATTAAACAAGCAACAATCCCTCCCTCCAACAAGCTTACAGTCTAGCAAAAAAACATCGTTATAGAACCAGGCAGTGTGTGTATAGTATCATGGGGCATAAATTAAATTCTGTGTTAGTTCAGAAATGGGAGAAATCATTTCTAGTTTGGAATGTGGAAAGGGATAAGGATTAGGGAAAGCAAGAAAAAAAGGGAATGAAAAAAAGAGAGTGAATAGAAAGGAGAAGGGAGAAAGAGGTAGGAAGAAGGGATGGAAAGAGAGAAGAAAGAAGGTAAGGAAGGAGGGAGGGAGGAACAGAGGGAGAGATGGAGTTAGGGAAAAAAGGATGGAGGTAAAGAAGGAAGAAAGGAAAGAAGGGGGAAGTAAGGAGAGATTGAGGGAGGGAGGGAAGAAAAGAGGAATAGACAGAAGGAAGGAAGGAGGGAAGGGCAGAGAAAGGGAATAGATGGAGGGAAGGAAGGGAGGGAGGAAGGGAGAAAGGAAAGAAAGGAGAAAAAAGAAAGGAAAAAGAGAGAAGAAAGGGAAGAAAATAGGCTAAGATGCCAAGTCCTAGATCTCAGCAGAGGCTCTTTAAGTATAAATCACACAAATTCTCATGTCAGATAATCCAACTGCAGTGTCTCTGAGCTGCTAAAGTCAAGAACTTCCCTATGTGGAATCCATGTTTCTGTTAACTGACACTCCCATGTTTGATCAGTGCACAGATCACTAATGCTCAGGCCCTGGAAGATCCCAAGGGGCCTTTCTGAATCATCCAGGCAAGAGTAAATTGTATCCAGAGGAGTTCTGGGGTTAGGTGATCTGATTATCTTCTGATTCTTAGAAAACAGTCAGTCAGTGTGGTACATGGAAGTACTCTCTGTTAACCAGAATACCGGGCTCACCAGAACGTGACATTCTCAAATGATGCCAGTTAACAGAGAGAAGACTTACCAGCTCTGTGACCCTAAGCAAAGCACTTTTCCAAAATCTCAGTTTCCTCATCTGTAAAATAAGGATAATAATTCCTATAGTACCAACCTCGTGAGGTTGTTACAAGGAAAGTCATTTTATAAACATTAAAGTTTTATAGAAATCAGAGCTATTATTGTTGTTATTTTTATGATGAAGAAGAAGCTAAGGGCTGTCCAAGTCTGCTGCAAAGAAATAGGAAAGAAATAAGAAATTCCTGGTCTTGAAGTATTCAAAATTCAAAGATCCTAAGGAAGTAAAGCTTTCTCAATCCTAAGGTCCAAGATTTAAATTTTGAAAACCATCCTCCTAAACTCTTTGTGTAGCAGCTTTCCCTATGTGGAAAATACAAAGATCTAATAATAAAGTGGAAAATATTCTGCACCAGCATCTTCCTTTCTTTTTTGCTTTTTGGAGGGGGGAAGGTAGGGCAATTGGGTTTAAGTGACTTACCCAAGGTCACACAGCTAGTTTTTGTGTTAAGTGTCTGAGGTCGGTTTTGAACTCAGGTCCTCCTGACTCCAGGGCCTGTGCTCTATTCATTGTGCCACCTAACCACTCCTCCAACATCTTTCTATAGAGGAAAATACTGAGGTCTAGATAAGTTCAACTTACATGCCCAAGGCCCCACAACAAGTTAGTGACAAAGTGGCCTCTAAGAATGGATAGGACTGAGCAAAAAATTAGAAGGAGGGCATTGTGGGTCAGGGGAAAGACATGAGCAAAGGTGCTGAGACAGGAATGTAGATGATGTGTTCTGGGAGAATTGACTGGACAAATTTTGCTGGAGAAGAGGAATCATAGACCAATAACACTATTAAGTGGCTCTCATTTCTATAACCCTGTAAAAGGTATGAGGCACTTTTCTCATAACACTTATGGGAGGTTGGCAATGATTAGTTTTTTGTGCATTTCACAGATAAGGAAACTGAGGCACAGAGGACAAAGTTCAGCCAGCTGGTAAACATCAAAGAAGCAAGGATTTAAATGTAGGTGTTCTGAATCTGTCAGGTTTTCATCCTACTACACCAAACCTCTGGGGGACTGTGAAAGGTGTGTCTGTCAGTCAACAAGTCAGTCAAGAAGCATCTATTAAATAACCTACTATGTGCCAAATGACATGATAAGTGATGGGGCTACAAAGAAAGGCTAAAAATAATTCCTGTCCTTGAGGAGCTCACAGTACAGTGCTAAGTCTCTACATTAAAGTACTCTAAGGATCCCTAAAGTTTGGGACAGCAAGGTGGTGCAGTGGACAGAGCATCAAGCCCTGGAGTCAGGAGGACCTTAGTCTTAATCTTAGCCTCTGACATTTACTAGCCGTGTGACCCTGGGCAAGTCACCTAACCCCAATTGCCTCAAAAAAAAAAAAAAAGAGAATGCCTAATGTTTATCCTGCAGACCACAGGAAGAAGATTCTGGAGCAGGAGAGTGGCTTAATCAGAGCTCTGCTTTAGGAAGATGAACCTGGTTGTGTGTACAAGTGTGCTCAGGTCTGTCCTGTCCTTAAAAAAAAAAAATAGATCCTGAGTTGAAAAGGACCTTCGTTGCCATCTAGTCCAATCTGATCCTCTTCTTTTTACAGATGAGGAAACTGAGGTACAGAGAGTTAAGTGCTTTTCCCAAGGTCACACAACATGTGGTAGGGGTAGAATCTGAACCCAAGTCCTCTGACAGCAAATTCAGTTCCTTTTCCACTACACCATGCTGTCTAAACAACAAAACAAGCCAACCTTACTGGATCCTTTGGTCCCCTCCTATGCACCTCTTCTCCCTTATCACTCTAGTCCCCAGACCATTAACTGCCAGAGATTGAAGGAACCCTAGGGACTGTCTAATCCAATTCCCTTATTTTATAGATGGGGTATCTGAGACCCAGAGAAAGGAAGTGACTTACTCAAGGTCATATAGACAGTAGGGCTGGGATTCCCCTTGAGCCCCTTGACTCTGAAGGCAGAGCTCTCTCAGGGAGAGCAGAATCTCTTTTAAGGGCTTTGTGGGGCTAGGGTGTGGTGTTGAGAGGGGATTACCCTCAGTCTAGAGTGGTTCAGGACAAGACTTCCTTGGAGGCAGGGACTTCATTAAGTGGCCCAGAAGCTCTAAGCCTCATCATACTGAGCAGGACCCCTGCCCACCATCTCTGCTGAGGTCACTCTCCAATGTGGCTCTTCCCCTACACAGGCCCAGCAGGCCACTGCTGAACTAGTCAGAACATAAATATAACCCGGGGGAGCCAGGGAGGTTTCTGGTGCCAGGTTCTCTCCCAAAGGAGAGATTATACTCATTTGGAAGGGCACAGGCTCCTGGCAAGAGCCAAGGAAGACAGGAAAGGAGGGCTGTGTTCCCTCCCCTCCTCTCTCTGCATGTGGGTTGGATGCAAATGTGTATGAATCACCTGCTGCCTGATGGTAAGGAAAGCTAGGGACTCCCTACTAAAGGAGAGGAGGGGGAGGGGAGAAGGGCTGTTTCACCCACTGAGACCAACCACTTGCTGTAATACTCATTGTATTGAGTTTTTTTTTAGAAGTCATAAAGATAAAAACCACCTTCCTCTTC
Organism: Gymnobelideus leadbeateri; assembly: GCA_011680675.1. Classification (NCBI taxonomy): domain Eukaryota; kingdom Metazoa; phylum Chordata; class Mammalia; order Diprotodontia; family Petauridae; genus Gymnobelideus; species Gymnobelideus leadbeateri. Next base: position 7,973 of record WOXC01004193.1, on the reverse strand, counting down.
ACTCTAGCCCAACTATAGCATAGTACAATAGGAAGATGGCATCAAAAGACCTGAGTTGAAATCCTCCCTCCGAGGCTTTTGGCCCAAGTGACCTTGAGCAAGTCACTTAACTTCCCTGGGCCTCAGTTTCCCCATCTGTAAAATGAAGGCATGACCCTCTAAGGTCCTTTCCCGCTCTAGAGCTCTAATTCTATGGAGTCAGTACAAGGCTTATCAGCCTTTCACAAATGAGGAAACTGCTGTCTAGAGAGGATAAAAGTAGTAGAAAGTCTACTAAATTTGAAGACAGGAGACCCAAACTCACTTACTATTACCTGTGTGACCCCTGAGGAAGTGACAGCCCCTCTCTGAGCCTGTTTCTTGGAAATGATGGGGCTGGACCAGTAAGGTCCTTTCAAAGATGAACATACTAAATAACTTGTTCAAGGTCATATAGAGTAGAAGAGGAGAGACTCAAACCCAAATCTCCAGACTCGGGACAGTGACCTTTGCATTACACCAGCTTGGACAAAAGTAATTCAGTAGAACAGAAAGCACCCCAGATTCTCGAAGGCTGATCCTTCCACTGACTTTTCCATGTGATCATGGGACATATGTTCTGTGTTCTAAGGTCTCTCCAAGTCCTTTCTTTCTCTTATTCTAAAGTCCCTCCCCAGTCTACCATTCCATAGCCTAAGAACCCATCATCAAGTCTGGGCATTTTCTTAACCTCTCAGGGCCAATTTTCTCAATTCTAAAATCAGAAGGGTAATACCTTCACTGCCTCCTTCCCAGAGTTATTGTGATGATCCAGGGAGAGAACGAATGGGAAAGAGCTGTTTCATGATTTGGGGCTCTTATGCAAGTGTTACTTGGACCTCCTCTCACCAGACTTCCCACTTTCTTCCCTTCTCTATTCTTCAGAATTGCTCTTCATTTAACTTACCTACCGACTCCACTCTTTAAACCCCAGGTGCTCAATCCTGTAAGTGGCAAAACTGTTTGGGAAGCAGACTTGGGCCCTGACATCAAGGAGCACTTAATCTGGAAAAGCCAGGCCTCATCCCCAAGGAACACTATTAGAACACACAGGACCATATGTGACCTAGAAGTAGCGTGAGAGAGTCTAGCTAGAGGAGCCCAGATAATTTCTATCCTACAACCAGACTCAAAAAATAGCTAACCTCTTCACTTTAAGGTTTGAAAAGCCTATTGTATATTAGAACCTCACAGCAACTTTGTAAAGCAGGTACCCTTCAGATTTTTTTGTTAATCACAGTTTTATCTTAATAAAAACACATAGGAACTGGGTGAACCACAACAGGATAAAATAGAAACTTTACAGAAACAGATATAAGTTTTGGAATACTTGGGAATACCTGGGGAAGACAGAGAAGAGAAAGGGTGGGAGGAAATGATAAACATTATTAGTTTTGGCAAACAGAAACCTAGAAACAGCTGTAATCTTTGCTGCATTGCCTCCATGTGGCTTCTGCCCAGTCCTTTGCCCTATCCCCTCACATACCCCCTCCCTGCCCCCAACTGTGGTATTGACATCAGTGACAGTGGGGGCGTTCATCCTCAGGACCTTTTCCTGTCTCAGCCAAACCATATTGAATCTGTCTTCTAAGCATATTCTTCACTTCTCATTTCTTGTAATATTTCTGTTGTCTCTCTCCTTTAGGAAGAAAGGAGAGAGAAATTCTCTTCTCTTAGAGTAGTCACACCCTCCAACAACAATGATTTCTATCCTACCCCTCAGGATCCAATCCCAGATGTATTGCAACTCCTTGAATAAAGTGGGAAGGGGCTACAATGGCATCATGGGATGATAAATCAAAAAAAATCTATCATCCTATGATGCCGTTGTAGCCCCTTCCCCTTTTATTCAAGGAGCTGCATTGATTGGCCAACAATAGGTCTTAGGCCAAGCCCTGCTTGGTCATTGGTTGGGCCCTGATTGGCTCAGAAAGTAAAGGGTAATTGCTTCTGTTTGGGCCAGAAATCCTGAGGGTCTTCCCCTCCCAGACTGATTTTTTTTTCTTTTTTTTTTTTTTTTTTTACTAGGCAAAGAGGTCATTCTCTGCCTCATTTCTTACCTAGCCTTAATCACTGAATGGCCATTGCCTTAGTCAAACTGAGACTTGTTAAAGACCTTAGCTTAAAAAGGCCCAGGTCTCCTACTATATCCAGGGCCATCTCCAGTCAGATCAGAGCCTTGGGAGGCAGCAGGAAGCTGGGAAAAAGACATAGCTCTTACTACGAGGCCAGGCTTGCTTGCTTGCTTGCTTTCCTTTCTTCCTATCTATATCTGATATCTCATCACTAGACCCAAATGGCTCTGGAGGAAAAAATGAAGTTGGTGACCTTGCACAACCCTCCCTCACTTAAATCCAATTCACTTACATGTCACAGCATCACCTCCCTGTTGTCATGGTCCTCTTTGACAACGAAGGACAAATAACAACAGCCAACAGAATGAGAGAATTGAGATAGGTACCTTTATTAGTTCCATTTTCCAAATAAGGAAACTGAGGCTAATAAACTTGCCCATGATTTGCCCAGGTCACACAGCTAGTAATCATCTAAGGCAAGATTCAAATTCAGATATTCTCTCCTCTAAGTCCAATACATTATCTATTATGCCACCTGGATCTGTCCATGAGGAAAGGGGCAGAAGGCCCAGGTAGAGAGACCATTGAGTTTCCTGGTAATCCATATATCCTTGAGCAGAGGAGAGAGCCCTAAAACCATTCTGCGATCTGAAAGGGGTCTCCACACTAGGTTGACAACATTTCTGTCTTTTGCCTATCTTTGTATCCAATATTATATGATAACCATTTTTTAAGCCCCTACTAAGTGCTAGGTGCTGTGCTAAGTTCTAAGAATACAAATAAGAAAAAGAAAGATAGCTCTGCCCCCAATGAGCTTACAATTTAATGGGGGAAGACAATATGCCAAAGGAAGCTTAAAAGGGGTACCTGGGGCAGAGCAAGGTTTTGATGTTATAGTCAAAACCAAGCAGAGTAGCTGATGGCAAACGAGGCATCTTATGGGGCACTGGCATTCTGCGTTCTATATTCTAAGGGTCCTTTCACTTCTGGAATGTTCCCAGGCCCTTGGCTAGTCTGAGTTTTCTATCATCTCCTAAGTCCCCTTCCAGCTTTGACATTCTATCATGTTATGTGTTCTAAGGTCCACTTCATTGCTTATATTCTATATCCAAGGGCCCCATCCACATCTGACATTCTCTATTCTAAGATTCCTTCCAATTGGGCCATACTATAAGGTGCCTTTCAATTAGTCTATGTCCTAAAGACCCTTCCAGTATTGACATTCTCTATCCTGTGTCTTAGGGACATGTCCAGTTTTAATAGTTGATATTCTAAGGTTCCTCCAGCTCTGACATTTTAATAGTCTGTAAGCCCCATTTCTGGGTAAATGGAAGGAAGGAAGGAAAGAAAGAAGGAAGGAAGGAAGGAAGGAAGGAAAGAAAGAAGGAAGGAAGGAAGGAAGGAAGGAAGGAAGGAAGGAAGGAAGGAAGGAAGGAAGGAAGGAAGGAAGGAAGGAAGGAAGGAAAGAAGGAAAGAAGGAAGGGAGGGAGGAAGGGAGGGAAGAAGGAAGGGAGGCAGGAAAGGAGAGAGGGAGGGAAGGAGGGAGAGAAGACAGAAAGAAAGCCTGACCTCATAGCCACAACTATGTCTTTTTCCCAGCTTCCTGCTTCCTCCCAAGACTCTGATCTGACCCACTGGAGGTTTGTTTGTGAGAAAGGGTTGATTCTGGAGAGTTTTTCCATTAGTGATTTAGGCTGTCTTGCTTTAAGGATTCTATCATACATGACAAAAACTCTGACCTATGAGCCCTGAGGATGGTCCATCAACGGACAAATAAGTCTGTCCTAGATTCATTCCAATTTCTTTGCCCTCATAACCCACTCTCCTCCCCCTTGGACCACCCCCAACACAATAAACCACTTAATGATCTATGTTAGCCCAGGGTAATCACATCAGATAATTCTAAAAAGCCAGATGGAAGGGGGTGGGGAGGAAGGGATTGTTCTGGATGGCAGAGGATGATAGAGGGAGCATATGGGAAGGGAGGGACCATGGGGAAATGCTAGAAATCTCCGAGACCCTCAACCAAGATACTCAACCAGGTCAAAACCCAGGACAGGCCTGAAATGAGTCGATCCCATGATGCTGCTAGAGGAAAGCCCCACCTCCCCTCCTAAATAGCCCCCCGCCACAAGCATGCCACAATTCAGACCAAATCAAATTAAACTGACAAACATTTCTTGAGCAATAAACATGTCAGGCCCTAGGCTCTGGTCTGCTAGTTCTTTTCCTTTGTTAGGGTCCTCTCCCCTGATAAAATCCAACATTGCCCATCTCAGTCTGCCCTTCAGTGGGTATTCAAGAACACCAGAGTTGTCTTGCAATGTGGGGGAGAATTATCTTGTCCCACTCAGCCTCTACATCCCGAAGTCAGGTAGGGCAGGGGAGAGGAACGGAAGAGGGGCAGCTCAGTGTTGAGCAGGTTTGAGGCAGGAGCCTATTAACAGTCTCAGAAGACCTGAAATGAAGACTTTTTAGAGCCAGTGATCCCCTATATATAGTGATTTGGGAATCTTAAAACCTTTATATAAATGCCAGCTATTGTTGCTATTATTACACAGAGCCAAGGGTCAAAACAGTCAGAGATTAAACAATGTCCTGCTGCTCTAAAGAAGGTGCTTTGTCCAGTAGGCACTAAAGTGGGTCCAAACAGGATGTGGCAAATGGTGAATGAGAAGGTTTGGGTGAAATCACCCTCTGGTCAGTTAGTCAACATTTATTAAATGATTATTATCTCTCACCACAAGGAAATCACATTTTAATGGGGGAGACAACTATACAAACAACTCTATACATATAAGATATACAGTATGTAAGTGGAATGGGACATGGGGGGACTGGAAAAGGTCTCTTGCCAAAGATAGGATTTGAGCAGTCTTGAAGGATGCCAGAAAAGGCTGGGCTCAATGGAATATGCAGAGTAAAAAGTCCAAGGGAGCAGAGAGTATCCCTAGGTGCCTTGGCCCAAATCAGCTCCCTATAAAAATACCAGGCCAACAAGTTGATGATAATGGACAGAACGCTGAATCAAAGATACTGTACTGTACAGAGCAGTTTGGTTCCCAGGGGTGTGTTCTGGATGCCTCTTGAGTTGGAAAGTACAATGTTCTAGAATGAAAGAGCAATAATATCCATTCACACTGAATGATCTCAAGAAGGCTCCCCCTTTCTAGGCCCCTTCATCTCTCCCCATTAGGGTAAACAGTTCTCTCAGAGTGTCTCCAGTAGAAGTAGTTCATTAGTGTTGGAGCAAATATTCCTCAGTCTTTCAATCCCTAGCTCTCCCATCAATGGGGTAGTCCTACTTAGAATAATAGAACCACAGGAATTAGATCTGGAAGGGATGTTAGAGATTGTCCCAGAAAAGGAGGCTCTTCACCTAGGGTCAGATTGTTTGTTTTAAAGTAACTATACTGACAATGCAATTGGTTTTCTCCATAATCCTGTATCTTTTATTTTATGCATGTAAAAACATTATTCTGGGGGCGGCTAGGTGGCGCAGTGAATAGAGCGCCGGCCCTGGAGTCAGAAGGACCTGAGTTCGGAGCTGGCCTCCGACACTTAATCCACACAAACAAAAACCTAGCCGTGTAACCTTGGGCAAGTTACTTAACCCCAATTGCCCTAAAGGGGCGGCTAGGTGGCGCAGTGAGTAAGAGCGCCGGCCTCGGAGTTTGGATGACCCGAGATCAGATCCGGCCTCAGAAAATGAGCACCCACGCATAAATAATGACTAGCCGTGTAACCTTGAGCAAGTTACTTAACCCCAATTGCTTTAAAAAAACAAAACAAAACATTATTCTGAGAAGGGTCTACCAGACTGCTAAAGGGGTCTATGACACACACACAAGTTAAGAAGCCCTGTCATAGAATCATTAACACTCATTGTTGGAAGGAGTCACCCAGGATATTTAGTTCAACCTCTACCCAAGCCGAATTCCTTCTGTAATCTCCTTGACAAGGGTCATCCAGCCTTTGCTTGAAGCCTTCTAATGAGGATGAGCCCACTACCTCCCAAGGCAGTCCCTTTTCCCCTTCTGTGCTCTGCTGAATGTTTGCAAGTTTTTCCCTATACGGAGCCAAAAGCTACTTTCTTATAATTTCTCCCTGGTTTCCCAGTCCTACCTCCTATGCCCAATAAGAACGAGTTTAACCCTTTTGTATAAAAAAGTCCCTCAGATGCTTGAATACAGATTTCATGTAATCCCTAAGCCTTCTCTTCTCCAGTCTTAATATTGCAAAACCAAGTACTTTTATCCCTAAAAACAATCATCTTTTATCGTGGTCTCCTATCCTGATGATCCCTATCTGGACCTGCTCCTTAATGTCAATATCCTCCCTAAAATCTGGTTCCCAGAACTGAGCATAATAGAGGCCTAACCAGGGCAGAGGGGCACAGGATTGTGATCTCCCTGGTTATGAACACTCTACTTCCATAAACATAGCCCAAAGCCACATTTTTTTTCACTGCCATTCACACTGCTGACTCATTGAACTGGAAATTCACTAAAACTTCCAGATCTTCTTGAATGCACTAATTCTTCTTCTATTTATAATCCAGATTCTCTCTATATTCCTCCTCCTTGATGAGGGCTGACAAATCTCACTGTAGAAATTCTGCCGAACCTCCAGGTTCAATATACGAGTCAGATAATCTGAGTTCAAAACATGACTGGGCAAATCTATTAACAACTCTTGAGCCTTAGTTTACTTATCTGAAAAAATAAAAGGTTTAACTAGGTCATCTTAAAAATCCTTCCAGCACTAAATTTTATGACATCCTGGATGGGGCTATGCTAAAAAACCTGCTAGGTTTTAGCATCCCATCCCATTGGTTACAGGTTTGATCCTCTGGCTCACCCTAAATAGTTATTTCCAATGCTCTGAAGGGGCCTGTGGTCTAGTCACATACCTGGCCTAGTCTCCTAGCTACAAATGTAACTTAGCTCCCTGCTGCTCTCCCTCCCTTTCCTCTGCTTTCTCTTTTGCTGTTCCACTCCCTAGCTGGTAACAAGGCCCATTGTGGCCTGAAGAGGTGCTGAACTGCCCACCACTTTATCCTATGAGTTCACTGGTGAATCCTCCAGTCTCCAAGGGTGCCAGTAATTCAGATTCACTGATAGGATTGCTCTCAGCTTCTGGAACATTTCATTTCATTTCCTTTGTGTGTGTGGGTGGTATTTTGGCCAGGCTCTTTATCACCTTTTCAAGCTGCCAAGCACCTGTCACTTACTGCTCTGGTTGAGAGAAGTATTCAGGGAAATTCATTAGCCTAGCTGGGCCTTGCTTACTCAGCAGAGCTGTATCCATCCCTCCAATCTTGTTTGTTGGCCTTGTCATCAGTCATTTTGAGACTGATCCTGTCCTTTTCTGCCTGACCCTGGAGAGATGACTAGTACCTAGAGAGACACAGACAGAGGCAAAGAAAAAGTTCTAAATCTTATGACATCCTGGATGGGGTGGGGAGTGGGCCTTTTGGGTCTGAGCAGAGCCTTCTCTATAGATACGTGACGGGATTGATCTCTGGGTCACCATAAATGGCCTGAAGTACTAGATTTCCAATGCTCTGGACAGTCTCTGGTCTAGTCATATACCTGGCCTAGTTTCCTACTTGCAAGACAGGGTTCTTAGCTCAAAGAGACAGAGATTACAGACAGACAGAAACAGAGACAGAGCAGAGAGTTACCCAGTCATCTTCAAATCTCCTCACTTAAAGTCTTGCTGACTCTCCAAGAACTGTAATCCCTGCACAGCACCCCAGAATGTAGATCTGCCCCTCTCCAGCCCCTATCAAAGCTCACCTCGCCTGTGCTCCATGCCTAGGGTCTCAAAGACTCAGTTAGAATGAATCCTATCTGGGTCACAATGAATCTCTGGCAA
>WOXC01004192.1:0-281477 GCA_011680675.1 Gymnobelideus leadbeateri | reverse complement strand
TATTCTTCAGGTCCTAAATTTCAGGGGGAGATGAGCCCTTCTCCACCTAGCTTGGAATTTTGAGGTCACCCTAAATTGAGCATTACCTAAAGACATCACCTAAGAGAAGATACCTACCTATTCACCTTAACAACATGTAAAGAGGGATGGAGACCAGCCAATACAAATTTCTGGGAGCAGGAAGTCTGATTATGTTGCTTGCTTAATAATTACAATGTAAAGTTCTTCCCTTGCCTTCCTTTCTCTTCCCCATTATTCCCCACCAATCTTGCATAGAAAGCAAGAAAATAAAAAATGGGATTAAAAGAAAAATTCAGCCTGGAGAGCTGGAATATATCTTAGTTGCAGTGGCAAATAGCTGTCAATTCGTATTAACTTCTGCATAAACCATACCTGGAGTACAATTTGTTATCAATTTCTTTCCACAATGAAGCAACCTCAGGAAGGCCACCCCCTAACATCATAAAAAAGGAGACTGATTGGTTGATAGGAACACCTGTTGTAAATTCTAACTCCTTGAAACAATTATGAGGTAGTTATTTAGATTAATTTTAGACATAATTCATGTCACCAAGGGAACTGTTTTCACTTAGAATTTAAATCCTTTCTATTTGTTTCTAGAACAGCCTTTTTTTTATCCCTACTTTAAAGGATCTTTAAAGTTCTTTTTATTCAAACCCAAATTCCCAACTAAGCTTTGTAACAAGGGTGCTTGTATCCTGAGTTGATGGGCCCCATAGCCACAGTCCTTTCTGTCTCTATTGTAGTTTAAACTGTGGTAAAGAATAATCAATTTGGCTACAAATGTGGATTCTCTCGAAGAGATTTAGTCCATCCTTTTTATTTCACTCTTATGGAAAGATACCTCCAATAATTGTTTCCTTAATGAATAAGGTCCTAGTGAAGGTGAAATTAGCAGAATCAATGCAAAATAATGTCTTCATCCATTTGGATTTTGGAGACTTTTCTGTAGAGTGCTGTCTGCCCATTTGATTTTTACCTTTTAGAACTACTGTACCAAATAAACAAACACGACTACACTTTTCTGCTTCCTTCACCTAGTTTGCTAGAGAAAAGTGGGGGAGGGATGTTACCCTGTAACCTGGGTACAGTATCACAAAGATCAATTTTAATTCCTTGGCCACCTTTATTATATGCTTTATTATTGTTTTGTTTTGTTTTGTTTTTTCCAGTTCCAGTTCCTCCCAAATCTGTCACTTCTCTGATGATGAATAAAGATGGCTTCCTGGGAGGGATGTCGGTTAATACAGGCGAGGTGTTTTGTTCTGTTCCTGGTCGTTTGTCCCTGCTCAGTTCAACCTCAAAGTACAAAGTGACAGTGGGGGAAGTTCAAAGACGACTCTCTCCTCCTGAATGCCTGAACGCTTCTCTCCTTGGCGGAGTTCTGCGAAGGTAAAACTTCTCAGACACCAATGTGTTCTCCCGACCCACACCTCCCCTTGTGCCGTTACCCTACAGAAGAAATTGGCAGACAGTCTGTTATTTTTGCTTCGGGTTGGGGAGGGGGGCAAAGGAGGCAAAGACTTAAGTGGTGTCTTCCGGAAACATGGAAATGAATTGTAGATACCAAGACGTAAATGGTGTATCCAAGGCAAGCACGTGCTCAGGCACCCAAACACACGCACATGCGCACACGCGCACACACAGGGTATAGAACTATGAAATTTTCTCAAATTAAATCAGATTATAGCACTGCAAGGGTGCTCCTTTTTTTTTTTCTCGTTTTCTGTATGACTGGTTTTTGGTGTCTCTCTTTCTTGTTCTGTCCTCTTTAGCAGTACCTGCACAGCACCCTAAGAGTTTCTTCCTTTTCACCAATGACTCGTTCCCATAAACTCAATATGCTTTTTTTTGGGGGGGGGGGGTAATAAATCGCTCCTCTCTATAAGTTACTTCCTTTGGGTCCTTTGGGTCACTTCCTACTTAGAAAGAAGTGGAACAACAACTTCAAGGATCCTCACTGAAAATCGGGTGTGGGGATGTCATTTGACTCAAGTTTCAAAGAATCCTAAAGGAGATTGCTTACACATCCGTTGTTCCTCAACAGTGACTTTTTCTCTGGTGGCTTATTTCACAGTCAGATTATCAGAGTTCCCCTTTGATGAAATATTTAATGAAAAAGGCCTTTCACTAACAGTCTTGGGGGTAAAGGAGTCTCTGTCCATTTCTGTTCTTAATGAAGAGAGAAGAATTAGGTAGATTTTGGTTTCTTAGGGCTCTCTCTCAATGCCTAGGCACAGTATCATGGTCTTCCTATTGGTGAATGCTTTCTTGTCCCTTTTACCCTCAGTCCTCTTTGCTTCAAGTATACTGGGAATATGGAGATCTCCCCAGTAACTGAGTTTAGGAATTTCTTTTAAAAGTTTTAATTTCTCAGTCTGTCATCCACCCAACCAACACTTGTATAACATGTATGTGTATAGATAGATATAATGATAAGCCTGCCATTTACTCACCTCATTCCCTAGTAAAACTGCCTCTTCTCCTTTTCCTTGATTTGGTCACCTGTTAATACAGTGAATTCTCTACCTTATCTGGACGGTATATCTCCCTTGCTTCTTTCACAGGGCAATGGGACTTTATAAGGAAAGAGAATGGACAGGTAGGTGGTAAAGGCTCGGGAGCTCTCCATAAATACTATCTGTGTATTTCCCGATTCAGCGACTTATCTAAAAGAAAATAATTCTGTGTGTGCAACTTTTACCTTCTCTGGACTTATATTAGTACCTACACACTAATGATTCCCATCTGGTATCATTTGTTCTCTGGAGATAAAAGAAAACTACTCAATTTTTAAAATGTCCTGTATTGCAGAAATTAAGCAAACCTCAGCAAACTATTAGCAAACAACCAAAAGGAAAAGGGGAAAAAATGTGCTAACCTCAAGTTAAAACCTCTTCAAGCTCCAGTGGTCTTTAGATTGCTAAGTCTAAACTTTGTTTCAGGAACACTCTGAGGTTAATCAGAATGTTAATTCTTGCAATTTCAGAGCCAAATCGAAAAATGGGGGGAGATCTTTGCGAGAAAGGCTAGAAAAAATCGGTTTGAATTTACCCGCGGGCAGGCGCAAAGCCGCAAATGTCACTTTACTCACCTCCCTGGTGGAAGGTAAGCAGAGAATTACAGTTCATTTTACAGACTGGCTGATCTTAACTATTTTGGTTGTAGGCTGACATTTTACATATTTCGTGATTAACTGGAAATCATTGCAATTTTTGTGCCTCTATAAGTCAAGCATCAGATTAGATGAGACTGCAAAGATACTTCAATAATGGTTATGAGTGTGCAGGCAGTTTTTCATAGAAGCAACCGAAAGTTAACTCTTCGACTAAAATAATCGGAGAATTTAGATCTGAGACTTCAGAGGTCATCCAGTTCTATCTCCCATCCCACGAAGGAATTGCAATATGTAGCAATATGTAACCTCTATTTGATGTAGTTAGCATGTTGCCTTCGGAACACACCTGAGAATTTGGAGAAAATAAAACAAAACTTATTATTTACTTATAAAATGGAAAGTATAAGAATCATCATGTCACTCCTGCTATCGTTGCACATGCAGATGACTTTGCACATTCTTCTGAAACATAACTTAATCAGATTCGTGATTTCTTTTGCATCCAGAAGAAAATACAGAAGGGTCAGTAATACTCTCTGAGTAACCATCTTCTGCTCGTTCACTAGCCAGTTATATACATTCCAATTCACTCCTTAGTTTGGCACAGTCTGTTTGTGTTGTGCAATAAATAAGACTGTATACCCAGTGCAAAATCAGTGGTGTAAATATAAAATTCAATCTGTGAACAGAGAATGGATAGATAGGAAATCCATTCAAATGGTCCTAGCAGGAAGCAGTTGTGTAGTCCATTACATGTTTTGTTATATAGACTTTGCAATTGCAAAATAATAAGCTTGATGGCCTTAAACTTGTTCCTTGTGTATTCCGTCTCATTACTTTATAGTCAAATCAATTTGGGGGTATGTATGAATGCAACACAAATGGATATTTTTGTTATTATGACATCATATCTGCAATGATTAAGAACTACTCACACAGATGTTGAAAGCAGCTTTGCATTTTAATGTCTCATTGAAAGTGTTACCTGTGACTGAAGGCTGCATCTGGACAATTGCCAGAGTATTTATGAACCTATCTCAATAATTCTGTGGATTCTGAATTAGCAAGATATTTCATTCAAGCTCAGGCATGACTTAGTATATCCATTGCTGGAAAGATGGAAGGAAGGAAGGAAGGAAGGAAGGAAGGAAGGAAGGAAGGAAGGAAGGAAGGAAAGGACGGAGGAAGGGAGGAAAGAAAAGGAAGGAAGGGAAAAGGAGAGGGAGAGAGGGAGGGAGGAAGGAAGAAAAAAAATCAAGGTTAGCATCAACTTATCATTTAAAAGTGAGGTTCCCAGTGAAGAGGAACCCGAAGTCCGTTTAAATACTACCACTTGGTTAGCAGTTCTCAAGTTGATTAATCTGTTAGTCTATTATGGGAACTCCCTTTAATAGTCCCTTTAAGTGACGTTTAAAAGTAAGTCACTCGTTCAAAATAATGTGGTTGTGGAATTATTAGACATATCTGTTTTGCATGTTCTGAATCTTCTCCCAGAGCACCTGGGGCGGTGCTTTAAAGAGGGGTTTTTTTTAATGCTTTATTCTAAAGGGGCTGCGAAAAAAAGCTGCTGGAATCCCCCCTAGAGCCTTAGTTTTCTCCAGCTCCCAGTCTTCTGGTGGCAGAAAGTACAATCAGTACGAGTTTGATGACACAAACCTCTGGAGGGTAGAAACCTGAAACCTGACTAGCAGGGGAAGTGACAATTAGAATTAAATTTGGAATAATTATTTCTTTTATAAATGCATGTATGCATGCATGTATGTATGTATGTATTATCTTTGGCCACCTGGGGTTTTTCCAGTGTGGCGAGAGAGTGAGGAATGTAGTGACACTTGGATTTTTAAAAGGAGGATTGGTGATGCTTTGGAAACGGGGAGGGAAAGGGTCTGAAGAATCAAGGAGGAGAGTCTTGTTTGGGCAGTCAGACTTTTTAGCTCTCTCGTAGAAGCAGCTTCTGAATATAACGTTACCTCCTTAAGACAAACTTGGGATACCAGGGACCTTGAAACGGACTATTTAGATAAGACCAAGATCAAGTTCAGGCTGAAAAGACGTTCAGAAGCTGGCCTTGGTGTGGGGATGTGGGGCAGAAACACTTCTTTCCCCTTTGTTTTAAGAAAAGAGGTGCTAGTTTTTCATTCGCTTCCCTCCCCCGCCCCAGCCTCGCCGCCCTCCAAAACTGTAGCTAGCCTCCTCTCTCTCCTATGTCCCTACAAAGTGGGGAGGGAAGTTGCTGATCTCTGCTATCCCCTTGGGCACGTTTAGGATCCCATTTTGATCTTGGCTTCTGTGGTTGTTTTTTCAGGAGAAGCTGTTCATTTAGCTCGGGATTTTGGGTATATTTGTGAAACTGAATTTCCCGCCAAAGCTGTTTCGGAATATCTAAACAGGCAGCACACCGATCCCAGTGATCTGCACTCCCGAAAGAATATGCTCCTGGCCACAAAGTGAGTGTCATTGTTCCCCAGTCTTCTCTGGTCCCAGCATTTTTTAGCTGAAGTCATAGGGTCTTGGAGGTTCTGCCTTTTTGACCCGCTTAATCTCAGAGCAGTCAGTGGAGGAATTTTCTCCCGGAAAGCTCTCTCTAGTTCCATCTCTTTGTATGTAGGCCTTGTGCGGCACTGCTGTATCTCTCTGGGATGCTGGTTTGGAGGTGGGGAAAGGTGAAAATGAATAATGGTACCAGCCCCGTGGGATCTATTTTTCCTCCCTCCCTCCCTCCTCCCTCCCTCCCTTCCTTCTTTCCTTCCTTCCCCTTCCTTCCTTCTTTCCTTCCTCCCTCCCTCCCTCCCCTTCCTTCTTTCCTTCCTTCCTTCCTTCCTTCCTTCCTTCCTTCCTTCCTTCCTTCCTTCCTCCCTCCCTCCCTCCCTCCCTCTCTCTCTCTAACTGTGTAGATAAGGAAAAAAACACTTATCCTCTCTGAGCCTGCTGGTGGTGATAAGACCTGGATCAAGAGCTGGAAGGGACCTCAGCCTTCATCTAGCTCAGCCTTCTCATTTGACAGATGCAGAAACTGAGGTCCCTGAGTGGATAAGTGGCTTGCTCAATGTTATAGAGTACAAAAAGTACCAGAATTCAAACCCATATCTAGGACTTTTCCCCACAAAATATCTATAGCACCTACTTTAAAGGGTTGTTGTGAGATAATGAAATAATTTCTAGAAAGTGTTTTGCAAACTTTTAAGCAATATATAAATACTGGCTGTTTTATTAACATTCTTTCCCTTTCCCTTCCTTCCTTCCCTCCCTCATTCCTTCCTTCCTTCCTTCCTTCCTTCCTTCCTTCCTTCCTTCCTTCCTTCCTTCCTTCCTTCCTTCTTTCCTTCCTTCTTTCCTTCCCAATCTCTCTCCCTTCTCAATGTATATCTCTGGGTTGGATGTATGTGTGAGACTGACTTAGAGTGCCCTGAATTCATCTCCTAAGCATCACTGGAGTTTTAAGAAAGACTGAATATGTGCTTATTTGTATACCTGGTCTTCCTTAGATTTCTATATGTGGATTTCTGTATGCCTTTTTATCTGTGGTTCTCTCTACACTACACTGTAACATACAAATAAACACATATGGATATATGCATGATATGTATATGATATACATGTGCATCTATATGCACACCCATCTATAATTACCATGTTTCCAACGTTACTGTTTGTCATCTTCCACAGACTTGTAAAATTTACTACAACTCCAGAGGGGAAAATAGTAAATCTATTGCTAAATTTAGGTCTATAGCTCATTTGAACTTTTACAGTGGGTTTTCTATTTACTTGATTTACTCCTGTCTTTGGCTTCTGTGTCATATTGTTTGGTGTTTTATGGTCGGCTTAGGCCTTCAGTGGTGCAGCTCTGCATGTTCTCGCACGTTTATCTTGCAGGCACGGCCCAAACAGCGATCATTTATTTAGTGCTCTAGGACGCGGTTTGCTCCGTTGACAGCGTAATTTAAAGAAATATATGGAAGGCTGAAAAATCATTTGCTCAAATTTGTCCAGATGTTTTCTAGACGTGATTTGAATTTGATTGCCCCTTTCCGCAGGGTCAAAAGATATTAATGTCCCAGAACTTTAATTGCTTACAGACCCTGGTTTGGGCTTTGAAGATTTAAAATGTTTGACTCTGCCATTTGTTCTTCCAAATTCAAAGTTTCCTTTTTGGCACTTTGGTAATGTAAAAGAACTCAAGGAAAGACTGTAACCATTTCCCCCATCAAAGCTTGTCAGGGATTCCCCACAACTTTGGGTCGGTTTTGCCTCTGAAAGGCCAGTCACCTATGAAATTGTAGACGTCTTCCTCACCCTCTTTACCAAATCGCTCTTCCCCTGTTTCCCTGGGGGAAGGGATTTCTCTTTTTTGGAATGCTAAGACGATGGACCCCTTGAATTTGATGCTTTGTAGGGAAGGAAAAAGGTCCTGGGAGATGAGAAAAGGAGTCAGCATTGAAAAGGGGAATGGATGTCAGAAAACTGTGAAATACATTATTTTTCTAATGTAGTAAAATTGGTATTGTTAATGGCATCATTTGAAACAGAGTAGGACCCATTGGGTCTCCCAAAGTCTTTTATTTTTTCAGACTTTGCCCTGGCAAAGTCAAGAAAACCAATCCTGAGGAGGCTGCCTTGATTTCTCCTATTATGCAGTATTTATGTCCTAATGATCTTCATCCCTTGGTGGTAGTGGTGGGGGTTATCTTAGATTTAATACTGAGCCTATTTCTCACTCTCAGCTATGGAAGAAAGGGTCTCTGAAAATTGGCATAAATGGAAGGAGAAAAGAGAAGAGGGAGAGTACTAATGTATTTTCCTCTTCTTCAAAGTAAGGGGAAAATGCCCCAAAGGCAAGCACTTTTTTCCTGGTCAGCCACCCTGAAGGGACAAGTATATAGTAGAGATGTTGTAAAGGCAAAAGCTATATTGCATTTTAGCACCTTCTTTCTGAAATCAGCACCAGGTTTCTCTTTCCTGCCCAATGTAAGTGAAGTGTTGATTTAAGTCTACAAAGTATGTTAAGATTTGAGATTCTGATACAAAAGATAGGCTTTTCTATCCCACTGCACCCTCAGGATTCTTTACTATCAGGTGGGGTATTCCCCATTGAAATACTTTTTAAATAGAAGACAATTGTTTCTCCTGAAGGGATGGCATCTCTGGAATTCTGTGCCCTTGCCCAACCAATCAAAATAAAGTTAGTTTTTGTTTTGTTTTGTTTTGTTTTACCTTTAGGGCATAATATAAGATGTACTTTTTTTTTTTAGGCTGATATCCTAATGGATATGGACTGTTGCTTCATTTTTTTCCTGTTATAGAAATTAAAACCATAGCAATCCATAAATAGTTATGCATATAATATTTCCAAGCTGGATGTTTTCTTCTAATAAATATTTTGAGTGTTATTCTTTTTATATTCACTCATTCCCCACTTGTTCTCCTAGCCATCCATTGTTCAGGTTTTGAACTATGGTTATAATCCCTTATTTTCCTAGGAACAACCAATTAGTACTAAACTAGAAACAGTATAAAAGATTTTAAAAATAGTATCCTCTCTTTTCCCACTTTCTCCAAATAAACTTTTTAAAATGGCATCAGCGCTCCTTACTGCTCTCCTGGCATAAATAGTGACTGGCCTGGGGCAAACCAGAACCTTGGCAATTTGTAAAGTTTCAGTGATATTATACCTCAGTCAGACTTGTGAATGAAAGACTAAGTGCTTAGGGGTCATTTGCCTTTGCTGGGAAGGTGGTTAGAAAGGGACGAAAGCTTGGGGAAAGTGGCCTTGGAAAGAAATAAGTCAGGCAAGAACTCAAGGAGGCTATCACTTTTGAGGAACAGTAGGAAAGAAAGTTGGGTTTTGGAAAAAGAACCACGTTGCAACTCAGGTCTTCCACTTAGTTTCTGTATGACCTTGAATTTGTCACTTGACCTTTTTCAGCCTCAGTTTCCTCATCTACAAAATGAAGGACTTGGATTAGATGTCCTTAAAAGGTTTTTTCTCATTGTGAGTCTTTGTGTGTGCTACATTTAAAAAAATCTTGAAAATAATCTCAGGGTGATATAAAACTGTCCAAGAGTGGAGCCCATAGAGTCAAGAAACAGAAAACTGAAAACTATAAAGAGAATTCATAGAAGAAAAGTAAAACTTAGTGTTGAAATTCTCTCCCTTCTGGTTAGGGAATTTTCACCTCTATGCTCTCTCTTTTTCAACCCCAGATGCTTAGTAATAGAAGAAATTGGAAAGAGAAACAATAGAATCACCTAAATTGCCTCTATCATGACTAGAAGTGTGTCTGGTTTGTTTGAGTTTTTCCTTTTTTTGGTGACAATGAGGAGGAGGGGAGGAAGATATTGATGGAAAGTATCATTTTTGCTGTTGTTCTTGTTCCTCCCCGTGTAGGCAACTGTGTAAAGAATTTACAGACCTACTCGCCCAGGACAGGACACCTATTGGAAACAGTAGGCCTAGCCCCATTTTGGAACCCGGGATTCAGAGCTGCTTGACCCACTTCAGCCTCATCACCCACGGCTTTGGGGCTCCAGCTATCTGCGCTGCCCTCACAGCACTGCAGAACTACCTGACAGAGGCTCTCAAAGGCATGGACAAGATGTTTTTGAACAACAGCACCACTAACAGGCACACATCTGGGGAAGGACCAGGTAGTAAAACTGGAGACAAGGAGGAAAAACACAGAAAATGAAAAAAAATTTTTTTAAAAGAAAAGGGAAAAATCTTTTAAATAAAAAAGAAACATTTTAATTTTAGCTTTAAAATATTGGATTGGCTTTGGAAGAATTATATTAGGTAGAGCACACAAACAAACAAAAGTTAACAAAAAAGAAAAGGAAAGAAAAATAACCTTTTAAAAAAAATCAGAGGCGCACAACGGAGCAACAATACCTGTTCTCGGTGTCTATTCAAGATACACTTGGAGACAACCTCTCGGATTTTCCACATCGGTTCTTTCGATCTTAGTAATGCTGATAATAAAAAAAAACCTGATTTTCTTTTCTTTGGAAAAATAAACATAAGACAAAACATGAAAAAACAGTAACTTATTGGAAGAAAATTGGATAAACATTGGTGGTGTCAGTGCTTTGAAATCTGGTTGGCTGAGACGCACGAACTGTTTTTAGACCATTCTTTCCCCCTCTCCTCCCTTCAAACTTTCCCCCTCCCTCATTCCCAATCCATTCTCTCTTTTTGTCCCTTCCTTCTTCCCTATCTCCATTACGAAAATCTCCCGGGATGAAATGATTGTATCTGGGATTTAGGCACTGTTTAAAACCTTTCATTTTCACTTGACGCTTCGTTTTTAAGTCGCTGGTACCATATTTCCCTCCAATAGTTTTTACGGTTAGGGTTAGCGAAGAGTAGGAGGGGAGGTGGAGATTGATAGGACTGGAAAGGGGAAAGCCTACAGCGCTAGAGGAGGTCGCTGTGCTCTTTGGCAGGGACTAGGGAGAGAGCCTGGGAACATGGAAAATAAGGACGATTGAGTATGTTAGTCATCTGCTTCAGCTTCCTCATTTCCTTAAAGAAGTGTTTCTATTCCCCAGCAACGCCAGCGTCTGCATTTGTTCTAATATCTGTGTGAGGTACCGGTTTTCAGAACTGTAGTAAAAGAAAACAAAACAAAAACACGAATAAGTTAATTAGTATGTATTCCTTCGGAGGGGTATGTACCATTTCATTCTCTTCTGTTTTCCAAAGCTGTGCCCGCATGGTTTATGAGCTTCTTCAAAGAGGACTTGGGCTTTCTACACAATCTATAAGGTACAGAGACAAGCAAAGTTCTGATACTTTTTTAATCAAAGCCGGTGTTTCAGGATTCTGCAGGTGCACTTCTTTAAAGAAGCTCAAAGGGAATAATTTAGGGAGCACCCGATATCGAGGTGGAAACAGCTGTCAAAATGGTTGTTGCTAACAGTGACTTGAGCCCTGGGATTCTATGCAGAGACCAAATTAAAGGGGAGAAAGGGGAGGGTCTACAGGAAATTGGGGGGAGGTGAGAAGGAAGGGGAGCCCAGTATTCTTGGCATATTCTTCCCTCTAGTAGATTCCACTTCTCTAGAGGATGGTCTGGGATTCTTGTTTTTCCACGAAAAGCAGCAGGAGGGGGAGAGCAGGCACTAGTGTCTCTGCATTACTTGCTATATTACAGGATGCTTTATGAATGGGGGGCTTTTTTTTTCCCAGGCATGCACTTGTTTTGGCATATAGATGGTAAAATAATGCAAAGTGAAAGGAGTTGCGTTTCAGCTTTGATTTTTGCCGTCTGGATACATTTTGACTATTCCCAGTGGGTAGAGTTTTATGCATTTAAGATCTCTCACTTATGGCAGAACAGCTACTTTCTCTGTCTTATTTCGAGCATTATCTTGAAATAAGATATAGAATGCAGGCACACCCAAAAAGCAGAGTGAAGAAAATGCCCGTGGGGGTATGGCTCAGAATTCAGTGTAAACACACACGCACGCACTTTCCTAAGCAAGGCCAAGGAGAACATCCTCGTGCAATTTTATTATTCTATTATGCACCCCCTCCCCATCTTCCCTCTCCACCTTCCAACATCCCTCTAAGATAAAAATCCAGATGTTATTGGCCTTGAGTTTTTGACTTCTGAATATTTACAGTAGACCGCATAAACATTAATGCTGAGTTATTTGTTCAGACACTCCCCCCTCCCCTTTCCGCTACTCTCCCCCACCTCCCGTGCAGAATCCTTCAGCTAGGTGCCTCTCAAGCAGCCAAAGCTGGCATCTCCATAGGACGCAAAATGATTGGCATTTTCATTTCACGGGGGTGCCTGGCTTCAAGGACATTTCCTCCTGATTTTCTCTTAGTCTTTCAGAACCAAACTTGATGAGTTAGGGGGGAAAAAAAAGCAGAGCTTCGCTGGAGGAGGCTCAATAGGCCCATGACGCTTGTATTTTGAGGAGAATGCCAATGTCCTAGGATGGGCATTATAAAGCATATGGAGCTCCAGTCTTATTATTCCAAGAGCTAAGAAACATCTTTGATCAGGCAGAGACAGCAAGCTAAAGCAGATGTGTTCTGATTACTCTTAGCCCGGATAAACTGCACTGAAAAACCATCATCTCCTTTCCTTGCAGGACAACCTGTCCCACGTGCGTGACGTGAGGGAAACGTAATGGACACGCATTGCACTTACTGTCCAGTACTGCCCTTTGAAAGCGTGTCTCCGATTCTGGCCGGGTTCTGTTGAGGAAATAGAATCAGGTCGAGCTCGCCCTCCCCACTCTCAGACTCACCCCAAGGGCTAAACCGGACTGAAAACCCAAATCTCTCTCAACTAGGTAACAGGCCCAAAAGCACGACCGGTTATCAAGGGGAGTAGGGCTCCTGGGTCCATTTGAGTCCCGTTTGGACAAGATGTCCACATTTGGAGCATCCTCCTTGAGCTCTAGTTTGGCTATTAAGTAATTGATTTATCCCTCTTAGATCACGTCGCTCCATTCCGCTACCTCCCCCCCCCCCCGCCAAAAAAAAAAAAAAACCAAAACCCAAGTAAAAAAAAAAAAGATCAGCTAGCTCTTATGTCAAAGCAGACAAATCATTGTCTGGGTATTTAAAAGCTAAAATGTGTCATATATGAAAACCCACTCTATGGCCCATCGCTGTAATATTTGTGAGCCTCCCCCCCCCCCGCCCCAATCATTTCCTTCAACTTCTGACAAGCTCCAGGAGGTTTCTTCCACCACCCCTCTCCAAGGAAACCACCTCCATCAGCACCCCTTTACACTTAAACACACTTCTTGCTGGCCAGGCAGCTCTGACGTTTATCTGATAATAGAGTTATTAAAAGATTTGGTTTCCGTGGGCCCATAAATCAATAAACAGTAGGATTAACGCGAAAGTTTGACTTTTAACTCAGGGGAAACGTTTAAGGCAAGCCCCTTTTAGCCTTGTTTTCAAACCAAACAGGTGGGTCAAGATAGGTTTTTTTCCTTTTCTTTCTTCTCCTTTCTCTTTTTAAACACAATCACTCAGCATGGGCACCTTCTTCAATTATTTCCTTTGGTTTTCTCGTACCCCACTCCCACCCTATCCAAAACTGAAGCTGGAAAAAGACTAGGGGCACCAAAGTCACAAAACTTGCCCGGAAAGTTCTTTGGAAGGGACTAAAGTTAGTATACTTGGGTTCTATCCGATATTCATGAAACAAGTGTTTATGTAAGGCCTATTATGGAGGTACCAGGCATTATGCTCCTGCTCCTGATAAATGATTTCAACGCCAGATTGCTACTTCTAAAAAGTATCATCCTTCTTTTAAGACTCCTAAACCTTTTCCTTCTATCTCCTTCCCTCCCTATTCGGGGCCACCCCACTCCCCAACCTTCGAGCTCAACACCTGTGCCCGGGCAGACCTCTTTTTTTTCCCTTTTCTGGTCTCCAGTTCCCCAATTTCCTTGCATCCACGGAAAGAACCTATGTAGGATTTTGAACACCTTGTTTTATTTATTTTTCTTAAGAAACATATTTGTCTCCACTAGTTAGATAACATCCTCTACAGCCTTGGTGGAATGAAAAAGGAAAGTCCGAATTTACTTAGGGACTGTTGACTCCCTTTATCGAAGTCTCAAAAGAAAAGGGCAGTGCGTTCTTAACCATAAATATATATTCCTTTTTTTTTTTTTGGTGAATATCATCACATCAGATACTTTGTAAATTTTAATGTATTATGTGAAAAGAAAATATACTAAAACAAAATCTGACGTTCCTCCAGAGCCTAAATAACGTTTTCCCTCGTGTGCCAATGTATGCTAAACTATCTGAAAATAAACAAAAAAGACAAAAATAATAAAATTCTTTTTTAAAAAAGGGTGAAATGAATACCATCCGTCTTTATATGCCAAAATATACTCCTTTCTTGGATTTGTCTTATTCACTAAGAATCTGACCACACTCGAGAAATATCAGTTTACTGACTCTTCATGAGAAGAAATCTAGAAGGGTAATGCTGTTAAGTTTGTATATATTTATTTATGCTTAATTTAATGGGAATGTGTAAATATGGCGAGCAAGTAGTTTGGGATTATTTATCTGTGAATCTATACCTCTGTGAATGGGTGGAAAAAAACCGCTTGACTCTAGATAGTATCCTATCTGAATTTTTCTGTTCTTTATAGACAAGCTGTTACGGTAATGGGTAGAAATCGGTTTATTGTCCAGTGTTGATCTGATTTACATAAATAAAAAAAAGATTGTTGTGTTTTGGTTGTGTTTTTATCTTCAGTTTCTTGAATGTGGGTACTGCTTCGTTCTGCAGGCAAAGTATAGATAAGAAGTTTTTGCTGTTTCTTTTCCCTCCTATCCTACGGGGATTGGAAAAACACAGGAAATACTTTCGTTACAAAAGAAATACAATAAATATTGCTTCTCAGAAATACTGGCACTTTTTGTCTGACTAGGAAGTGTTAATAATTTTTTATTCCAAATGGATACCCTTCTCTCCTATTTCTAAGCAGATTTACAATAAAATTCATATTAACTATATCCTTTGGTTTATTTTTGCCTTTTGAAGGATGAGGTGTCAAATCCTTTCCCCATGTCGCCATTAAAAAGTGGGTTCCTTTTTCTAAATAAAGCTCGGTGTAACACCCCTAAGGGCCGGACCTTTGAGTTACTTTTTTCTGAATGGAAGTGGATTTGTTTTTGAGGCTTTCAGCGGTTGATTGGAAGCGGAGGAGGGAGGGTGGGAAATGGAGTAGGAGCAGGGGAGGGGTGGGATGCGATTTGTGGCCTTGGAACTGAACAAAGTTAATTGGCCCATTCGGGATGAAAACCACGACCTTGGTCGTAGGAAGCAGCCCCATAGTCCCGAAACAGCTAAATAAAGACTCTGAACTGAAGATGAAAAGGATTATGCTAGGCGAGAGAAAAGGAATCCATGTTTTGGGAAGGCAAGTGCCATGTACCCAAGGCTTTCGACATATATCAAATACCTTTGGCTCCCCTTCTTCCTACAGTTAATAGGCAAGCTTGCTTATTCAATAACTCTTTATTAAATGACTACTATGTGAAATGTATTCATAATCAATCCATAACCAGGAAGATTGGGTACCTTCCTCTGTGCCAGGGAAGCATTAAGAAAACAGTATCTTCAGATGGGAGTCCAAGTTGCTATATAACTTCGTTTCTGACGGTGGAGGCAAGAGAGGACAGCTACAAACTCACAGGATTGTGTAGAATAATGGAAAGATTAATGAAAAAGAATCCCCTCTTTTTTCTTCCAAAATGGTTGTTAGGTCTTCTTGCTAATTATTTACACTGTATGACTATGTCTTGTGTTATTATATTAACCAGGAATGAAATCTGAGAAGGAGGGAGGAAAGAAGGAAGGAAGAAAAATGGGTGGAATGAAGAAAAGATAGGAAGGAAGCAAGAAAGGAAGAGAGGAAGGAAGTAAAGAAGGGAAGGAGAAAAGGAGGAAGAAAGGGAGAAAAGAGGCAGGAAACACGGAAGGAAGAAAAGGAAAGAAGGAGAGAGCTAAATTGGAAGAGAAAAGGAAGAATGAAAAAGTAAAGAAAAGGAGTAAGGGGAGAAAAAGTTAGCAGAAGGAATGGAGAAAAATCAACACAGGGAAGAAGGTGAAAGAGGGGAAGGAGGCGAGGAGTGAAGGAAGAAAGGAATAAGGAAAGTAGAGAGAAAGAAATGGAGGAAGAAAGGAGAGAAGAAGAAAGGAAATAAGGATTTAGGGGAAGGAAGGATATGGGCAGGCAGGCAAGAAAAACAAGTAATATGGGGATTGAGAAGGTTGTAATTAAGGTGTGCAGAAAGCAAATGATTATTTGTCTCAGGTTCAGGTGAATGGATGAATCACATTTAGTTTCATTTTCATTTGCCTTGGTAAACTGTGAGCCACAGTAGGAAGACAAAGTAATGACCACATTATTTTTGCTCAGTTTTTTCCCCCATCCACCTATCCATCTATCCATTCATTTATTCAACTATCCAAAAAACGTTTATTAAGTACCTACTATTAGGAGATGGCTGTGATTGGTGCTCTGGGGATAAGGAGAAGAATCAAACACTTTTTTGCCCTCAAGAAGTTTATAGTCTAGCAGGGATGATAAGAAGATATAGGGAGAGGGAGAGGGGGGGGAGAGAGAGAGAGAGAGAGAGAGAGAGAGAGAGAGAGAGAGAGAGAGAGAGAGAGAGAGAGAATCTATAATATAAAATAGAATCTGAATTGGAGATGGCTGACCTAAGCCTTAAGGGACCACTCCGGCAACCTATTAGCCAGTAGACAAGTCTTCAGATATCCCAGACTTAGTGAGCTTGATGACAAAGGGAAGTTATTCAATACTTCCCGAGTCTGAAGTATCAGTCTTCTTAGGAAACCTGGAGGCAGCAAAGAGATGAAGAACAACATCTGGAAGAGAATAGGGCAAAGAGGGTAAAGGCAAGGAGAGAGAATAGGGGAGAAAGGACGAGAACGAGGAATATGTGAAGACGGGTGTAAGGGAGATCCTGGTGGATAACTGAAGACTAACTGGTGGGTAACTCTCCAAACTAACCAGGAACGAGGAAGCTTCGTGAACTAACAGCCACTCTCTTGGAGATCCGAATCATTGGGTTGAGTGAGTTGATCTCTGCTCTCCTGGGTCTATTGATATACCCTGGAGGTGGAGGCAGAGGAGAGCGGGCTCTGCCGCATAGTTAGGGATTAATGAAACAGTTAGGTGCGGAACATTGATAGTGATGATGAATGGACTTTCAGCCTCAGGGTGACTGGCCTCTTTTGGCCTGACTCAGCTAGTACTATCCTTACCCAGATACAGCCAGACGTTCTCCTTGCCTGCTCAGTCCTCCTGCGGCGAACAAAAACCTTTCTCAAAAGCTCTTTCCAAGTTTCAATACTATCACCCTCCACCCACCCCTATTTCCCCAAACCCAGTTAGGTCTCAACCAGAACACCCGGTGCAAATACTATGCCCCGATTAAGAGAGTTTGAACTTCTTGTGCCAAGAAGTGCTTGCTTGAAAACGTTAAGGGAAGGGTGTCATGAATGAACAGATAAACGAAATTCTTTTACGAATTTGAGAATCAGTGGGAGTGATTCACGGCCGTTAGCTGAAGAGATTCGCGACCTCCCTCAAGCTCCCTGAGGCATCTACGCTCCTCGTGCCCAGGGAGGAACCAGTCTCTTTTCCCTCCTGGACGCGGGCCCACCTTCCCGATTCGCTCACGAAGCCTTCGAGGGCGGATAGCCTGTCATGTTTCAACCGGTGAAATTAAACGCGCCGTTCCCAAGTCCATTAATTTTAGTTTCTCATTAATCTATTTATAAGTGAGCCCGCACTGGCTCTATAAATACGGTCCTATAAAATGCACCTCCCGCCCATAAATCTTCCCAGTTGTTTATTTACATGGAGGCCCCACACTTCCTAACGATCCCCGGGTAAACTTCATTAAGGCCCTGCCGCCTGGGTCCAGGCACGAACGTTCACTTCTGTCTCCCCCACCTTGGTGCTAGGCTATCTGGGGAAAGGATGGAAATAGGGAGGGGTCGAGGACCACCGCTCATATTTTCTTTTTCACTTTGTTTCCACGTTTCTGTCCCAAATTCAGCTCTTCCTATTTTTCCATCACAAACTTCACATTGATTTATATCGTCATAAACAGCCTTCTCCTGGCCGCAGGCTTTCTCATAGCTTGGGGTGAGCTCCCTCGTTTGCCGGCGTGGCAGCCGCTGCTTCTATAGTACGACTCATAAATAACCGCCCCAGCTGCCCTCTGATTAGGTCAGTCAAATATATTCTTGAGCCCCATTTATTCGCTCTCTGCTTCTTGTTCCTGGTTGAGGTCTCTCCATCTCGTTGTAAGGTGCCCCACACTTCTCTAAGGGTACACATTGACATAGTTCTACATTGACCCTGTTGGATCTCAGGTCTGTTTCCTCCCCCACTCTCGTGCCATTAGCTTGCGCCCGATTCCGGGCCAAGAGAGCTTAGCAGACGCACACCTACACAAGCCCACCTCCCTCGGAGTGCGAATTGTCCGCAAAAACGTGCGCGCGCGTGCGTACCCACGTACATGTACGCTGCACAACCCAACAGAGGGGACCATTCGGGAGTATTGTCCAGGCTCCTGGCAGTCTGTCTCGCAACCTCCTGGAGTTCGCTTGTTACTCGGAGCGGTGGTCTGCCTCTGGTCTGCCCGTCGCTGATTGAGCCTGCTGGCGGAAAACACGGTTTTGCAGGGGGCCGGGAGCTGTATTTTAACCAGTTAAGTTCAGCACCTTTCACACAGTCGTCTCCAGTTACGCAAGGCAAGCATCGTATCCCCATGAAATAGTTTGCAGCCCTAATCATTGGTACTCGGCTAAATTGGTCTGGGATTGACCCCAAGCTATAAGTGACCTGGGTAAGATAACAATCACACCTGCCGCAGAGAGAAGCTTGGGTCTTTTCAACATGAGAAGAGGGACTGTTGCAAAGCCAAGCATAGATAGTCACGCTGAAAAATTTAGGAGAGCCTCGGTGGCATGGGCAACTCTGGCAATTATCTGTGGCTCAAGTAGTTAACATGTCCAGAGCCCCATCCCCGAAGATACTTGCAAACGTTCTAAGGACATTGCTGTCAGTTATCATTAACAAGCTTCTCTGCTTACCAGGGAGCCTGGTAGGGATCTGAGATACAGATTAACCGCCAAGTGCACTTTGGTAGGCTAAATTTGTTCTGTTAAATGTCACAGGAAAATGTCATGGGCGTTAGGGGTGTTTCAGGAACGGTCAGACTGGAGTTTGATAATGGGCTATAGAGTATGAGGAGCTGGAAAGGGATGGAAAGAGGGTTTACTCTTTAGTGCATCCCAGGGGTTAAGTAGCACCAGAAGAGCTGACCCAAATCCAATAGGGGTCTCCCTCTGGAAGCTTACACACACATTCATCTAAGACCAGAATAACACAGCGACAGAAATCTGAAGTGCAGTTACAGCTGATACAGCCACTCAGCATGGAAGGTCTTCAAAGAAGCTGGTGATGACTTGTGAGGATCTCTTACTGTGAAGCCTGGCCAGAGAGGGGGAAGGAGAGAAGTCTGTCCTCTGGGAATTGTAACGTTCAGAGAACTTTTCAAAATAGTCTCAATGTCAAGTTCTTACCAAGAAGATGCTTACTAAAGCTTACAGACCCAGAAAAAAATGCATCAATGTGAATCAGGATAAAAAACAGAGGTAGTAATACTTCTAAGAAACTCTTTAGATAAAAACACACACATACACAGGCCCTCTCAGCCACTCACCCTATTCTTTCCCCCATCCCCCATTGGACTTCCTAGATTACTTTAAAATGTAATAGTAAACCAGAGAGAAGGATTTCCCAAAGAATTGTACTGATTCTTCATTGCAGGGTGACTTCTGTTTGAGCATCAATCAGTTTGGTCAGGTCTTTGCCAGCTGGAAAGACTGAGAACAGACCAGGTAATATCCAAGAACCAAGTCAAGTTTAAGAGAACCTCCTCACCCCCTGGAAGATGACCATCAGAAGATGATTTTCTGTTTGTTTCTTCACATCAGTTTATTAAGAATCATCTATTAATGAGTGGAGGAGCTATACTTTGCCAAAGATTAGAAGGTGTTCCTGCCAACAATTCCACCGCCACCCCAGGGCATTAAATCTAGTCACCTCTGCTGAGATGAGTCTCTAGGTAAAAAAAAAAGCCTTTCAGATAAGAGTCAAGATCAACTGACCTTCTACACCTGCTTTAGTAGGGTGAGTAACCAGTTTGGCCTAGGTATATGTGGAAAATAAAACAAATGGGGCCAGATTTCCATATCCGTATTGAAGAATTAAGTAGCCACCATAAGAACCTGGATCTAGAGCTAGAAGACTTGGCAGAGGCAGACTAGTTTGACACACTCATTTTACAGAAGAAAAAACTGAGACCCAGGGAAGGTAAATGACTTGCACAAGGTCACCCAGATAGTAGGTATTAATTAGAGACCAAATTTGAACCCAAGTCCTCAGACTGAAAATCCAGGGCTTTTTTTTTTTTTTTTGCCACTGTTGCAGAGAATCATTAATCTTCTGAATTCAGATCTCCTCTTTATCTGTTGAGGTCCCTCATATGAGGAAAAGGAAAAAAAACTTGAATTCTTTTCATTGGACTAGTTCATAGCATTTGATGAAATATTTCTAAACACAAAGAGCTCTGAAATTTTGGGAAGAGGTGAGGAGAAAATGAATATTGCTCTTTGAATATGCATATTTCATTCCCTTTTGTGGGGAAAGAAAAAGGAGGGGAAAAGGTCATGGAGAATCAGAAATCCATTCGAAGTAACCTAGAAAAGGGAGCATAGGGAAGCCTGGAGTTTTGTCTTCCCTTGAAAAAAAGTTCGACTAAATAGTGCCCTGTGCTTTCCTCAGTGATAATGATGCAAGGACAAGGGGGTCAAACAACCCAAATAAGGATTGAATCTCCTTTATCTACCCCCCTCCTTTGATGCATCCTGAACTTGTAAGTTTTGGTGGCTAAAATTAGAGCAATAAAGATCGGGGGAGATTTTTGTTGTTGTGAGGGGTTGTTGTTCTGGTTATAGAAATACTCTACATAATAAAATTGGGGGTGGGAAGAATAATAGCCATGCTGTCTTCTTGGGACTTCAGCCTTTCAGAATTTGAAAAAAAAATCTTTTGGCATTTTATGTACACTGAAGCCCAAGGCAATTAATATCGCTCTTTCCCCATCCCCCTTTAACCTGTGGGTAAATTCTTGACAATCCTATCCCTATTTGTTACCTTCTCATCAAGGACAGAAGATGGACCCTGCCTCTCCGCAGTCTAGCCCTACCCTGTTTAGTTCCAGCTCTCAGGAGAATATATTCCTACTGATGTCTTACCAATGTTTTGAAGACCAACCCTGTTCCTCCCCCAACTCTGAGCACCCCTCCTCCACTTTCCCATCACAGGCTCAGCAATCTGGAAAACTGTAGGTAGGGCCCACCCTGGCAAGATGTAAAGCAGGTACAATAACCCACTCACCTCTCTTCAGCTGAATGGGTTAACTGCCTTCCCCCCCACCCCCACCCCGGAACATCTTGTTTCAGGGATATTCAATTTGAGAAAGTGTCCAAAGTGTCCAAAACAAATAGGAGATATATAGCCAAGTTGCATTTTCACCTAAAATGCCTAGTTGCCCCCATCACACTTAGACTGCAGAGCTTTTAGGCATGGAAACTTTGTTTTTATTGGCAAGAAAATAAAACTGGCTTCCACATAGATGGGTGTGGTCATACATTGTGTATGCTTCCATATGTACTGTATATATGTATATATACATATATATTACAGATGTGTATATACACATGCATATATATGCATGTAGTGATTCATATAAATAAATATGATAATCATACACTCTCTAAACACACATATTTATATACATTTAATAGTTTTAAATCCTTGGGTTATTTTGAGGAAGAAAGATGACATTCAACTATAACATATATGCCTATATGTACAAATGCATTTATATATCAGCCCATAGAAATTTCTGCTATAGTGTTAAAAAAAAATTAAGGACATTGAAAACAAATGTTTTTTGTTTCTTTTTCTTTTTTAGAGCCCTAGAATTGGATGATGACCAGAAGGGAACCTTGGCTGAAGGTACAGTTCTGTGAATCAAATGACTTTCTTTAATGCTTCACTACCTCTGGTGCACGTGGAAAGAGCAATGAATTTGAAGTCAGAGAACTAGAATTCAAATCCTGGCTCTTTCAGTGACTACCTGTGTGACCTTGTGCAAGTCACTTGACCTTTGTGCTTCAGCTTCCTTATGTGTGAAACAATCCACTTGAGCTAAATGATAGCTAAGGTCCTTGCCAAATCTAAAACTTTATCACTGCCAAAACATATATATGTTACATTCATGGTGAGGCATTTGAACTACTCTCAATAGCAATTGGTTATGTAGACACACGCGTAGGTACTATGTTCCTTACTTTGGGACACTGCCTCACCCACATCCTTTTGACTTTTTTTCCTTCCATATGCTATTCAGTAACCTACAGAGTGATAACTAGGTTGAACTTCCTGCTCTCCCCCTTTTTGTTAATACCTCTGACCATCTTCCCGGACCCTCCCCCACTGTTTCCCCCCTCCCTCACATTCTGTCAAGCAATAGGCTGTAAAATAGTTATCCAGACCAGCAGACAGGCAAGTGCCTTTTGAGAGTAATTTCTGCCCCAAGCATTTAGCCTGGGGCAAAGCAAGCGTGCTCTCTAACTGATCAACCTGGATATTTCATTATTCATTAATTTACTGTTTAACCAAATCCCACTCATTATCAGAGGCAACGCTTGGCAGAGCCCAGCGAACAGTAGCAGTTGGTGTCAGGCGTGGAGAATTGGCCCATTTGATCCCAGGCTGTTTTATTATTCAACACCACTGACTGAGAAAAAGGTCCATGAATAATAAAGAGCCAAAGCGTGTTTGAACTGAGAAGCATGACACAGCCTTACAAAACAGCAGTTAGAAAATTAAAGGCGAGGTGGCCCAGGCTTTGCATTTTTTATCCTGGCTGTGGGCACAGACATTTAGATTCCCTACATTGTTTTCAATAATAATAATAAATCCTTAAGATGGGAGATACTTGTTTCAACTACTCTCACCCTTTTCAAAACTCACCGCTGAAGAACTCAGGAACAAACTTACAAAGCCAAAGACAAACATGCCTCAAGATGGAACCTGGGAAACCTACTTTCTAATCAGAGAACTAGAGAGAGCTTTTGTGGACCTTCTCAGAAAAGAGGAGGGATTCAGAGAAATTTCGTTCTTCTTTGGCCTTCTTGTCATCCTTACTCTGGGCAGGTTTATAAATTACTTACTTCATCAGTATGATCAGATCTTTGCTGTATTCTTTACCATCTAAATTGGTCCCTTGATAGGCCCTGGGTTTGTGGGCACATATCTACACAGGGCATGAGGAAATACTTCATTTCCTATTGACATATGCACCAGTAATACTCATATCTGAAAGGAATATCAGAAATCCAGTATCACCCTTGGAATATGGGGGAAAAGGAACTGATAAATATAAGAGGCAAGGATATCCAGATACTTTTAAACATTGTTATTTTAAAATGCTAGAGCCCCAGAAATCTCTCCCCTGAGGTTACTTAGTCAATGATAATGTGATCATTCAGTCTACTCTGTCCAAGTCTACGTGAAAGCATTCAGCAAACATTTAAGGGGTCTCTTCTTATAGAACACTGTTCTGGGCACTGGGGGAAATGGAGAATTTACATGAGGCCTAATCTCTGTCCTCATGAAGCTTTCAAAGATTAGACAGTTAAGTAAATTATGCAATATGACATGATAATTCAATTCCAGTTCAACAAATATCTATTAAGGTCCTACTATGGGCAAGTCCTATACTAAGCACTGGGAGCACAAAGACAAAGAATTAAGACAGTCCTGCTCTCAAGAAGCTTAAATTATGTTTTCTTACATCCTCCATGAAGCATTTACAAAATCTGTATTTATTTGGGTCACTCCCAGTCCCCCAATCCCTAGTTATCTTGTATTTTTTTTGTAAGTAGTTTGCATTTTTTTCCTGTATATATGTTGGTCCTCCTCTGTTAGAATATAACTCCTTCAGAACAGGGCCTAGAGACAGTGGATGGAGAGCTGGTCTTAGAATCAAATAGACCTGGATTCCAAATTGGCCTGTGACAGGTGCCGGTTGTGTGATCTTGCCTGGGTTATTTTACTTCTCAGTGCTCCCAGATAAAGCTCTAATATGATAAATTGTGGGATATTTGAAGTTCTGCCTTTGTAGAGTTTCACTGACAGTAGTTCTGTATACAAAAACAAAACAAAACAAAACAAAACAAAAACACAAGTCAGACCCGCTTTGTCTCCCCTCTTCCCTAAAATTCTCAATCTTATTTAGTGACTGGCATATAGTAGGTGCTTAATAAATATGGAATTGAACTCAACTGCATAATAAATTCATTCTGTTGCTCACTTGTTCTCAGTTGTGACTGACTCTTCATTACCCCCATTTGGGGTTTTCTTGAAAAAGATACTGGAGTGACCTGCCATTTTCTTCTCCAACTTATTTTACAGATGAGAAAACTGAGGCAAACAGGGTTAAGTGACTTGACCGGGGTCACACAACCAGTAAATGTCTGAGACCAGATTTAAATTTAGGAAGTTGACTCTAGGCCCTGCCCTTTATTCACTGTACTACCACCTAGTTGCAAGAAAATCATTAACACCAACAAAAGAATAACAATGATGATGGCTATACTAATATCTTGAATTATCCATTAACTTGAGTCAGATCTTTGTATAACAATAATAAGTAAACTTTATACGATGCCTTATGGTTTAGAAAGCATTTTCTGTACAACCACCCCTCTTGGCAAGTTGTACAAATATTATTACCACAGTTTTACGAAAAAGAATAAACTGATGCTTAAAGGACTGAGATGACTTGGCCCAAAGTTATAATAGTAGTGTGTTCTCCAAATTTTTTCTTGTGATCTTGTGTTAGATGTGGAACTAGAACCTAGGTCTTCTGAATTCAAAGCTCTTTCCTGTGCCCCCTCATTACTTCCCTCATAGCCACTACCTCACTTTATAGCAGCAAAATTCTCCTACATGGAAGGAGAAAATTGAAGCAATTGTCTGATAATTCTGGTGAAATTTTCGCTTCTGAGAAAAAAGAGGGTCTAGGGACCTATTTGGTCCAGACGAACTGTCTCTGTTAATCAGATCTAATGGCTAAATGAGGTCTTCACATTACTTTGGCAGCATACATATTCATAGAGAAAAATGGAGTGTAAATTCCAAAACAAAGGTGTCCTGGATAAACCAAAAGAACATTGAATTAAGGAGTTAGAATTTGTTTTTGTTTTTGTTTTTGTTTTTGGTGAACCTACAGAAAATCATTGCTTGGAGTCTCCTTTTCTTCAACTAGAAAATGAAGAAGTTGACTCATCTATCAAATGGAGATATTTGTACCAACTACTTCACAGGAACATTTGGGGAAGGATTATAGGAGTTACTATTTGTTAAGTCCCATAAAGTGTCACAGAATTCTTAGTGAGGGTTTAAGGATTAAAACTGCACAGCTTTGGAGCAACTTGCATCTGTAAATGACACTAAATGATCCCCATTGTTTTTTCCCCAAAGAATGAGAATAGAATGTTCCCTGTTATAAAGCTCAGTGGTAATTTAATGTACACATTTCTCAGTGCTTGAGTTTTGCTTCTGTAAAGTGGGTGATGATGATGATGGCAGTTGCGTGCCAAGCCTGGAATCAGGAAAGCCTGCATTCAAATACGGTCTTGGACATTTACTAGTTGTGTAACCCTGGACAAGTCATTTCTATTTGCCTCAGTTTTTCAGCGTTAAAATGAGGATAATAACCGCGCATACCTGCCAAGCTTGTTGTGAGAATCAAATGAGATAATATTTATAAAATGCTCAGCATAATTCTTGGCACATAGTAGGTGCTATATAAACATTTATGATAACATCAACTTATACTAACATACAAATATGTAATAAATATACATAACAAATATAATCCAAATAATATTTATGTCATATATAATAAATAAAAATGCATAAAATCTATCAAATGTATACTATAACAGCAATTATAATGGTAATTGTGAATAATAATAGCAGTAATATAGTTACTATGATCATAATAGTAATTATTAGTAGTAGCAATAGTGATTTTAATAGTAATAATAACACTAGTGGTAATTAATAGTGATAATAGTAATTATTACTATTAACCACTTAGCTTGCTTAGGTCCTGAAACAAATAGGTCTTAAGTAGAGTGATATCCAATAGGCTTTTAAATACAAAACAAAAAAAACCCAATAGATCTCATGCCCTTACTCATAGGGAGAAGACTGGTTGGTGAAAGGCAGGGTTTAAGGGATCCAGGACTTGAAAAGAAAAGAAACAACACCAGTAACAAAAAACAATTGATGGAACAAGGCCTGAAAAAGAAATATAGGTAAGGCTACTGGAATGTGGCTAGAGGAGCACAGTGCCTGACACAGAAGGCACTTACTACACGTCAAATTGGGTTGAATTAAAGAAGGTGCTCTAGTCTAGGCAACCAAAGATTGCTGTTTTCTCATTACTGACTAACCTGTCGCTGGTCTAATCTCCCACCCAAAAGTGCCAAAAGAGCCCCAGGGTTTTAAAGGCAAAGTATTTGTTGTCTATGCCTCCCACTGCTTAATTAATTCTGTTCAGCAGCAACCTAAGATCTGCATGTACTGTAGCTAGCTAGTGGATGAGTGATGATTGCAGTGACCTAGATGTTCCCCTCCTGACTACATAGAGTTAGTAAATTTTTCTTGGAGCTTGAGTTTCTATCTGGGCAAATCTTGGGTTCTGGGGAGATTCTGGCTCTATCTCTGAATTCTATCTCTACTTCAGTGAAGAGAGATATGGCAGTCACCTAGGGAGGTGGATTTAGGGTTGCCAGTGTATATGAGATAGAGAGAGAGAGAGAGAGAGAGAGAGAGAGAGAGAGAGAGAGAGAGAGAGATTGATTACAGCTATAGATATTGTGGACTGAATGTGAGTAACTGATTATAGTTGAATCTAGAATCCAGTCATAGGGCCACACTTGAGGGCCTAGAGGATCACATGTGGCCTAGAGGCCACAGGTTCCCCATCCCTACTCTATACTGTGCTACCTCTGTAAATATGTGTTTATTATACATGCACAATCCATATATACAATATGCATGCATTCATATATACATACACGGACATGTGACATAAGTAAGACATTTATTCTAGCATGATGTAGTAGAAGAGTCTAGGTCTCAGGGTCAGGAAGACCTGGATTCAAATCTCACTTTAGATACTTGCTAGCTTTGTGACCCTGGGCAAGTCATTTAAGCCTGTGAATCTTAGTTTCCTCATTTACAAAATGAGGAGGTTGGATTTGATAACCTCTAAGATGCTTTCTAGCTCTAAATCTATGATTTTTGTGAGAGTTCCAGGCAAATTTTTGAGATGTGTTGCAGAACAGTTGCTGATCTGTCTTGAAAGAGGTAATAGATTCACCAGGAACTCCTTACAACAATGAAATTACTGGTCCTGACCAGCATACACACAAGTACATAGGTACACATATATGCATGTATAGTATGTATATACTTGATCAAATGAAACTACAGATGAAACTACTTAAAACATAAAGTATCATATAAGTATAAGGTAGTAGTATTAATTTCGGGAAATCCTCATTAATTCAAGTATATTAGAGGGAGAAAATAAAATCAATATGAAAAACCAAAAGAGTGTTGTTGTCTTTTTAAGCATAACTTTATTTCCTTTAAAGTATGCACAACAAATGGAGCTAGGTTAACAAAAGTTTGATTATTATAAATTCTTAGGGGACTCACTTTGATGACTAGATGTGGATATTAATAATAATAGCTGCTATTTATGTTTGCAAATCACATATATGTATGTGTATATAAATATGTGCACACACATATATACATATCATTTTTGCTTTACAACTCCTGAAGTTAGAAACTATAGGTATTCCATTTTTCAAGTGAAGAAACTGAGACTGAGCGAGATTGACTGTCTTACCTATGTCACACAACTGGTGAGTGCCTGAGACAAGTTCTGATCACAGACCTTCCTGATTCTAAGTATTCTTATCCAAGTTACCATAAGGGCCACTCCAGTGTTGTAAAATTAGCATATCAATGTTTGTGTTTGTGAAAATGGATACTTCTACGGCTCCCGGGTTGAGAGTAAACTCTATTCTCTTAGGCAGTTTAAATATCATACCCAAAATCTTGTTTTCAATATTTATTGGCTTAACAAAACATTCTTTACTAAGCAAGGGCAAATATGGAAAAAATATAAAACAACAAAGAAATTTCAGGTCAGCCTGGTCCCAAATTGCTACCAGTTTAGGTTTAAAGGAGTTTGAATTAACAAGGTATCACTCCAGATGCACATTTACTATATGGCTATAACAAAATCTCATTAGTAAATAGCCCCTTTAATATAAGCATTCTAAGTCAAGTCTCAGCTTTGGTCACCAACTCCCTCCTAGGCTAATCAAAGAATCTGAGCAGCTTTGAATGATTTCATCACTTTCTAGTCTATATTATCGTTCATCTGCAACAGTTAAGGGGAAATCCAGATTTCCCTTAAGTCCTTTCATACATAAAGGTGCCAAAAGGTATAAAATATGAAGCCACTTCACAGTCAAGCTTTTTGAAACCATTCAGCACAGTGTGCATGCTAAGTTTAATCATACTGATGGATTTACATGTAATGTCTCAATTTCAGACTTGCTCATTAGTACAGTCAATCTTGGTGTTCTCCCTGGTGAGCAAAGGGTAAAGGTGACTTCAGCCCCATTGACAGGACTGCTGGAAGTTGAATAAGGAACTTGGAGAAAAAGACAGTGGGAAAACCTCCACCATATGAGGCTATAATCCTAGTTGTGGTCAACGTGTTGAAAGCTTTATATTTCCTGACCACAGGATCTTTCTATAAAATGAAGGGGAGGTGGGATATTCCTAGGATTAGCCAGCTGGCTATTTCTATATGCTTATTAAAATTTCCTGAAAACATGGTGAGGGCCTCTAAACCCATCTTTAGACAGATGATTGTGTCAGTTTGATAAATCATAAGCTTTTTCTTTTTCTTTTTTTCTTCTGTACAATTTTGGTGAGGGTGGGGAAAAATAATCTGATGCTCTTTTCAGCTCTATTAGAGGGTGTTTTTTTCATTGTCAATAAGAAGTAAGGAACTTGGACAATAGTGGTCAAAACAGTGGCAACAGGAGCAGAAGCAAGGGCAGGATCCAGATGTCACCTTAATAAGGAAATCCTCTGCTAGCCTGAGTGTCATGTCCCCCTCCCACTACCCCCCAGTCAAACTCTTTTCTTCTGGACAAAACACAGCTCCATTCCATCCTGTGCAGGGTTCAGGGATAGATTCTTCATTGGGAGACTTCAGACTTCAGTTGAACAAGCTGCCTCTTTGTATTAAAAATCCACATGCTGTTCCCCGTGGCTTTTTGAGTATCTGGCTATTCAAACATTGTATTAACTGAAACAAAGCCCTGACTTGGACACTCTGGAGTCTTTGTATAGTGAAGAAAACAAGTAACTTAACATTTAACATTACACAAATGAGCCTGGATTGTCAGAAATTTTACAGAAGGTATATGAACTCTTACTGTTTATTCATAATTAGGAAACACAGATGCCTCTAATGTTAAATTCTATCCATGAAACTTAAGACCACTAAAAACGTTTCAAGAAGTAAAGCCCTGAACTAGAAAACAAAGCATAACTAGGTGGAGCAATTGGAGCTTTGGCCCAAGGCACTGTCATGGGGGGTGATGGGGGAAGCTAGATGAACTTCCCTATGCTGTCCAGACAACATCTACCCCAAGTCTTTTGGTGGTACCATATAAGGTGATCCCACTCTTCCAGCTCTGCTTGATGCCCCTAAGAGTCTATTTCCATGATACCTTCCCTTACAGGGCCAATCACTAAGGTACCTTCTTTTCCAGGACCCCCAAACTTCAGGACTGTTTCCACTGTTAAATTATCTTCTGTGTCACTATTGGCATTACTCCCATAATGATAAGCTGCTAGTCATACTGTTGTACATAGCTCCATTCTGGGCTCCCCTAATCCTTTCTCCCTCCCCTAACAAGCCATCCTTCCCTCCTTCACAGAAGTAAGCAAACTGCCAGGTTTAGCCACACCTAGGAAAACTGGTGAGCGCGAAAATCAAAATATGTACTGACCAATTGTTGATTTTGGCTTCTGTAAGTTCCTGCTTATGCAATCCCTGACTGTTAGGAGTGTGGCTTGCCTTTATATGCTGATGCTTTGCCCTTGCTGGCTGCTGTTTTATTTGGGTCTGTCCTCGAGCAGTCCCACAGTACTATTAAAAGTCTACTCTGTATTTACCCTCAGGGGTCTCTTCTCTTGCTTTTTGGCATAACAATACCTTCTTCCACACTATACTATTGTTACCATTTCACACCCTACCAAGAAATAAAAAATAATATATTTTTATAATCCAAAAAGAAAATATTCTAGTTGACAGTTTGTAAAGAACTATGATGGATACACACTTCTATCAATCACTCTGAATAGATCTCAGTTTGCTGTCCTTTTCAGAGGCTCATAGCATATAGTTTGGTTTTACAAATACTCTTCAGAATTAGTGCAAAAGTACAAGTAGTTCTTGAGGAATATAGAAGAACACTGCATGGGGAGTCTGAACACCTGAATTTGCAGGCCAAATCTACCACTAACAGGTCATGTGGTCTTGGACATGTCAATTCCCTTCTCTGGGATTCAGTTTCCTCATATGTAAAATGAGGGGGGTAAGATTATTTTAGGGCAGCTAGGTGGTACAGTAGATAGAGTGCCTGGCCCAGAGTAAGGAAGACATGAGCTCAAATCCAGCCCCAGAAACTTGCTAATTGTGTGACACTGGGAAAGTTACTTAATCCTGTATTTGCCTCAGTTTCCCCATCTGTAAAATGAGTTGCAAAAGGACATGGCAAACCACTCCAGTATATTTGCTAAGAAAACCACAAAAAGGAGTCATGAAGAGCCATACATGACTGAAAATGGCCCAATAATGACAATACCAAGGTCTCTCCCAGAACTAATATGATGGAGTTCTAAAAAGTGGGACCCAGCACCCCCGTCTTGATAAAAACAGTAGTCAACAAACATTCACTGGTTGGTCTGGCATAGTTTAGTAAAGAAGTGAGAAGGATGGATTAGGTGACATCTAAAAGTCTCCTCTGTGTCCAGCTCTATAAGTCTGTAGAATCTATGTGATTTGGTGGTGGCCCTAAGTGGACCTAAATGATGGGCAAGGCCTGGATTCTGTACTCCTGTCTGAGGGACCATCTCTGTACATGTAACTTCTCAGTGTCTTATCTCTAAAAAGAGCAGTGATGATTATGGGCATCTGTCTACCCCCTTCTTCCCTCTCTCCCTTCCACTCCCTCCACCAACATATGTACACTCTCCCTCTCATGTTGCAGAGAATAAGAAACCAAAAGCTAAAGCTACTTTGAAGTTGGGCCATAGTAACTTAGATGTAATGAAGTATCCATTTATTTCAGATTTGGTTTAGAAAATATTTTTGATGCTATTCCTCAGTTCAAATTCAATAGCTTTAGAAAATAAATATAAGTTTGGTTCCCTTTCAAACTGGTAGATTAGGTGTTCATTTAAAAAATTAACAAACTTTGGTTTGGTTCCTCTTTTAGTATAAAATGAATATTTATGTCCACTGCCACAGCTTGCCTTTTTGTGGAGTTTGTTTCACAATTTAGTTTGGTTCCAATTCCTCATGATAGTAAATTTCTGTACTTGACTTGAACTATTCATTTTGTCCAGAAAAACACAATACCTTGCCACTGACTAGGCACTTCTGCCTACTCTTTCTTTTTATGACATATCTGTCTTTTTTTTTTTTTTTTAAGCAATTGGGGTTAAGTAACTTGCTCAAGGTTACACAGCTAGTCATTATTTATGCGTGGGTGCTCATTTTATGAGGCCGGATCTGATCTCGGGTCATCCAAACTCCGAGGCCGGCGCCCTTACTCACTGCGCCACCTAGCCGCCCCTTTAGGGCAATTGGGGTTAAGTAAGCCACCTAGCCGCCCCTTTAGGGCAATTGGGGTTAAGTAACTTGCCCAAGGTTACACGGCTAGGTTTTTTTTGTTCGTATGGATTAAGTGTCAGAGGCCGGCTCCGAACTCAGGGCCATCTGATTCCAGGGCCGGCGCTCTATTCACTGCGCCACCTAGCCGCCCCAGACATATCTGTCTTATGGGAGCATATCCTTTAGTCTTCTTGCTGCCTGTCTGGTAACTGGAGAGTAGTCTAAACAACCAGCTGTGCTTCAATGGGCTGAGACAGTGTTGAATAATAGTTGGACAGAGAATGGTATTAAGGATAAATAGAATGATGAACTAAGGCTCTCTGAAGAGTTCCCTGGGGTAAATAAGCCTAGAGAAAAATAGTTGTGATGATTGATTTCTTTTTTTTTAAGTTGTGAGAAACAACTTTGTAGTATGAGCCTGTGAGCTTGCTACCTGAACAGCAAAATGGAGTTTGTTATTCTAATCAAATAAATTTACAATAGTTTTTTTGACACATAGTTATTATTGTTCTGTGATAACCAAGTCAACCATTCACATAGCTACATTCATCCACATGTTGAATATAACGAGGTTTACTTTTACACAGACAAAATTTATGTTACATTCTTTTTTATTTTGTTACTTTGTCATTAGCCATAGTCAGAGTCAGTGTCAGTCAATTAGCATTTATTAAGCACCTACTATGTGCTAGGAAATGTGGGGGATACAAAGGCAAAAGGCAGTCCCTACTTTCAAGGAGCTTATAGTCTAATTGGGGGAAGCAATATGTAAACAGCTATGTACAAGCAAAAAAAAATATGTACACACATGTATATGCGCACACACATGCATATACATATGTGTATGTATGTGCATAATGTGTATACACATGTGTATACATGCATGTA
The DNA here is from genome assembly GCA_011680675.1 of Gymnobelideus leadbeateri. Taxonomy (NCBI): domain Eukaryota; kingdom Metazoa; phylum Chordata; class Mammalia; order Diprotodontia; family Petauridae; genus Gymnobelideus; species Gymnobelideus leadbeateri. The sequence goes on along the minus strand of WOXC01004192.1, from coordinate 248,763 downwards.
TACACAGAATATAAATTGGAGATGATAACAATTAGCAGAGGAAATACATGAGGATTAAAGGGGACTAGAAAGTTCTTCTTGGTTCTTTTTTCTTTTTTTGGAGGGGTGAAGGCAAGGCAATTAGGGTTAAGTAACTTGCCCAAGGTCACACAGCTAGTAAGTGTTAAGAGTCTGAGGCTGGATTTGAACTCAGGTCCTCCTGACTCAAGGGCCAGCACTCTATTCACTGAACCCCACCTTCCCTCCCCACAAAAGTCTTCTTGTAGAAGGTGGGATTTTAGCTGAAATTGAAGGCAGCCTGGGAATCTAGGAGGCAAAGACCAGAATGGAGATTTCTAGGCGTGGAAGATATTGAAAATACCACTAGATCCCTGGGTTAAGTCAAGAATATAAGGTGTAAAAAACACAAAAGGCAGGAAGAGGACCAGTTAGGAAGGGAATTAAAAAACAAAGGATAGGGGCGGCTAGGTGGCGCAGTGAATAGAGCACCGGCCCTGGAATCAGAAGGACCTGAGTTCGGAGCTGGCCTCAGACACTTAATCCACACAAACAAAAACCTAGCCGTGTAACCTTGGGCAAGTTACTTAACCCCAATTGCCCTAAAGGGGCAGCTAGGTGGCACAGTGAGTAAGAGTGCCGGCCTTAGAGTTTGGATGACCCGAGATCAGATCCGGCCTCAGAAAATGAGCACCCACACACAAATAATGACTAGCCGTGTAACCTTGAGCAAGTTACTTAACCCCAATTGCTTTTTTTAAAAAAAAAAAAGGATTTTATGCTTGATTGTGGAGGCAAAAGGTAGTAGACTAGAATTTATTGAATAGTTGGATGACATGTATTAGAGTTAGGAGAGATTTGAACAGCAGGCTACTGAAATAGTCTAGGTGTGAGGTGATGAGGACCTGTACCAGGTGGTGGCATTGTCAGAGGAAAAAAGGGGGAGTATTTAACAGATATTCAGAACTTGGTAACTGATTGATTACAGGGGAGAAGGTGAGAGTGAAGAGTCAAGGAATACTTAGTTAGGAAGCCTGGGTAACTAGGAGGATAGTAGAACCCTCAACAGTAATAGGTTAATTAGGTAGAAAGGATGGTTTTGGGGGGAAGATAATGTATTCCATTCTGGACATGTTGAGTTTAAGATGTCTAGGAGAGGAGCAGATAGGTGGCATAATGGATACAGCACTGGTCCTGGAGTCAGGAGAACCTGAATTCAAATTAGACACTTACTAGCTGTGTTACTTTGGGCAAGTTACTTAATTCCCTATTGCCTTAAAAAAAAAATCTGGGTCAATTCCTAAAGACTCATGATGGAAAATGCTATCCATAGCCAGATAAAGAACTATGGAGTCTGGTGAAGATTGAAGCAAGCTATTTTCTTTCTTTTTTTTCTTTCTTGTGGATTTCCCCTTTTGTTCTGATTCTTCTTTCATGACATGACTAATATGGAAATATGTTTAATATGATTGTACATATATGGCCCATATTAGATTGTTTGTCATCTTGAGGGAGAGAAGGAGGTGAGAAAAATTTGGAACTCAAAAATCTTATAAAAGTAAATGTTGAAAACCATCTTTACATATAATACAAAAAATACTATTAAGTGGGGAAAAATAAAATTATATAATATAATAAAATATAAATGATATATAAATAGCATCTAATTAAAAATGTCTAGGAGATGTACAATTCAAGATGTAGAATAGGCAGGTAGAGATGCAGGTCTGGAGGTCAGGAGAGAGGATAGGGGCAAATAAATTTAAGAATCACAATAGAGATGATAATTGAATCCATGGGAGCTGATGAGATCACTCCATGTCAGAGCCCTGTGACACTCCTGGTTATAACCTACATGAAGATCTGCAAAGGCAACTGAGGAGGAATGGTGAAATAGGTAGGAGAACCAGGAGAGAGCGATGTCATGAAAACCTTGAAAAAGAGAAAAGAAGAAGAACGTGATTGGCACTGTCAGAGACTGCAGAGGGGTTCGGAATGATGACCTCAGACAAGACCATATGAAAATGAAGAGATCACTGTTAACTAAAGACAGTAGTTTCAATTCAACAATGAAGTCAGAAACCAGACTGTAGAAAGTTAAGAAGAGTCAGAAGAAAGGATGTGGAGGCATTTATTGCAGATAGATTTCTCAAAGATTATGACCAGAAAAAGTGAGAAAAGATGTAGTGTGATAGCTAGCAGGGATGGATGATTCAAGAGATGGCTTTTGAAGATTGGGAAGACCTGGGTGTGTTTGTAAGCAGTAGGGAAGCAGCCAGCTGAGGGGTTGAGACTGAAGATAAGTGAGAGAGTAAAGATGATAAAGGGGACATTCAGCCGGGAAGTTGAGATGGGATGGGATCACATGTGCACGTAGAGAATTTTGCCTTAGCAAGGGCAATGGCCACCTATTCAGGGGTGAAGGAGGAGAAAGAAAAGGAGGATCTTAGTGATCTGAGATGAGGAGGAGGAGAGAAGAAGGAACACTAAGCAAGTTGCTTCATTTTTTTTCCCAGAGATATATGAGCACGATTCTCAGCTGAGTGATGGAGGGTTAATAATGGGAAGTGTGAGAAGGGATGAAAAGTTTGGGGAAATTGCTGTGGTAAGCAGGATAGTGACACGACACTTTTTTAGATATAATGTACCCTTTTAATCCTGATCATTTTACTTTTTCACACACAGTTATTCACATACATTAAAGGAGAAAGGTCTTTATTCCTATCCCCAGCAGCTGATCCCACTCCATTATACTTTTGTGTTAAGATTCCTTTATTCTGTTCATATGCTTTTGCTGGATCAGTCTTCTCTACTCTTCCACCCTCCAACCTGAGGGGTCATTAATCAATTGATGTCTTTTCACCTTTCCTTTACCAGGTGTCCTAGGTGAAGAAATGCCATAGCAGAAATTTTGGTTTTTAAAACCATGACTTGGCTCTTATGAAGATTTCATCTAACTAATTGTTTCTCTTCTTATTCTAGCTATGAGTGGTTTGTTCATCAGGCAGTATTTAGGTAGCACAGTGGATGGAGTGCTGGACTTGAAGTCAGTAAGATCTGAGCATGAGTCCTGCCTCCAATAACTTCTAGCTATGGGATCTTGGGGGAGACACTTAAACTCTGTCATCTTCAGTTTCCTTATCTGCAAGAATGGGGATCTTAATTGTACCTACCTTGCACAGTTGTCATGAGGATCAGAAGAAATAACATATGTAAAATTGCTTTGCAAACCCTTATAACTGTTATATAAATACTGTTTATGAAAAAGTTTGAATCTGACATAATAAAATTATCTTTTATGATCACTTTTTTTAGTTAAGAATTTCATAGTAGGAGTAGTGCAAGGTACCTCCTTCCATCTCTCTCTCTCTCTCTCTCTCTCTCTCTCTCTCTCTCTCTCTCTCTTTCTCTCTCTCTCTCATATTATGGCCTTTTATATTTAGAAATGCTCTGAACCCACAGAGTTAGGGCAACATGAAATCAAGAAAGAAAGAACTGCTGGAATAATGGGGGGAGGGGAAGGGAAAGGAGAAAGAGGCTATCTAGACATCATGAACAAAAGGAAGGTGGGAAAATGTGAGGTATATGCTGGATAGGACAAATCCAATGTGTCCCAAAAGTCTTAGTGCAGGTTTAAATGCTGATAGCTTAAAACTGAACTAGGACTTTTGGTGTGGCTAGAGCTTAAGAGTATGCTTGGAGGAAAGCAATGTGACATAAGGAAAGTAGGTTTGTGCTGAATTGTAGAGGGCCTTGTTTGACAGGCAAAGAATTTGAACTCTACTTACTAGGTAATAGGAAGCCATTGAAAGGTTTCTAGTAGAGAAGTGACATGAAAAAAATTGAGACTATCTGGCATGGTTTCGTTTGGTTGTTTTTTTTGGTGGGGGGATTGAAGTGAAAAAGGAATATGGGAATTTTTATGAGGTAATAGCACTCAATATTCTCACTTCCTTGGTTCAGGTGACAGTTGGGTGAATTCAGGTAAGAGTTGGGAGCATGGAAGAGGAACCATGTAGTTTGGGAGTCAGCCTCAAGTCCAAATGAAAGTACCTTTCCTTGGGTACTTAGTGTTGACTTACAAGATCATGATTTACTGTGACTTGGGGGTAGGAGACCTTTATACTTTGTATCTTGTACCCCTTAAGGATGATTGAGTTAAGGATGATTGGAAGCCAGTCTCCAATCAAGATGAAAGAAGACTTTAGATGTTTAAGACTATGTGGCTACTTTAGTAATAAGTTCTTAGTGTTATGTCATTGTGAATGTTGTGCTTTGGTTCTGTGAATGTTTTGTTTTTGAATAAATAGAGAGGTGGCTATATTATGTGATCAGAACCTTAAAGTTATTCACAGCAGCAGTCCTCAGGAGAGCTGCTTGTGCTTGGCTTTACAATATGGTATGGAAGAGGCTCTGGAGTCACAGTATTTGGATTAAATTTTTTCTTCTGACACTACCTGGATGACCTTGGGCAAGTCACTTAGTCCTTGTGGGATTTCAGTTTCCTCATCTGTAAAATTAGGGGGTGGGACTAGATGACCTCTGAAGTCCTTTCCACCTATGATTCTTTGAATAATAAAATTAAAGTGATCTCAGAGCTTAGCCCAACTAAAACTTTATATTAAATTGTTGATGAAAATAAGTATTGTAAGAGTTGCTATTGGGGGCAACTAGGTGGCAAAGTGGATAGGGCAGTGCACTTGGAATCAGGAAGATTCAAGTTCATGAGGTCAAATTTGGCCTCAGACACTTACTAATTGTGTGACCCTGGGCAAGTCCTTTCACCCTGTTTGCCTCAGTTTCTCATCTGTAAAAATGAACTGGATCTTTGCCAAGAAAGCCCCAAATGGGGTCACAAAGAGTCAGATACTGTTAAAAGAACAGAACAACAACAAATTTGTTGTTATGGATATTGAGCTTTGTATTGACATTAAGATTGAATATAAATTTATATAAGAATAAAGATGAAACACATTTTTAAAAAGCTGATGTAGATAACAAATGAGTCAAGAACAATACTTTCTGTCTGAGCCTCTAGCAGTTCTCTGGGACACAGTCTCTAAAGGTGGTGAAATAATTTTTAACTGTGTGTATGGAATGCTGAGTACCTTTTCCTCCAGACACCTACTGAACATTTTAAGGCATTACAGGTGCTAAAAGCCATATAAAGATGTTAAAACACCACTTACAGATTCCATGAGCAAAGGTTTGTGTGGTCTGTTTTACAACAAACACAATAAAAATTAGTGGACCTTATGCCTCCATTACTAATCCATTGGCAAAAATGAATCCTAGCTCCTGATGTTCTGTAAACACAGTCAAGATCTTTTTGGCGGGGGAACATCCCTTCTCTCTCATCCTGTCTCCTTTTCCAGTCTCCCATTCCCTTCTTTCCCTCTTTTCTTCTTTTTGAATTGTCAACCCAGTGTTTTCATTTTATTTGGCTCTGAAGTTAGAAAGAGAGGATGCTGTTAAAAGAAGGGACCACTTTACTATTCCTATTAACTTAGCATCTCAGTCCCAGTTGTTACAAGAATCCAAATGATTCTGCCTCTTAAGTCTGTCATCAAAGGGTAATTAGGGAACAATTAGAAGCCACAGATATAATGTTTTTATCTAAAAATATAAATCAGATCAAAATGACTCAGAATGCATTGCACATATCCTCTTTCTGGGTTGTTTTTGTTTTTAAAAGTGTAATATGTATCACATTGTCATTTCCATGTTTTCTGTGGTGTTCATAGAAAGCAGCAGAAATACTTTACTGCTTTTAAGATTAAGTCCTCCCCCCACATGTAAGAGGGGAACACCTCAGGCAGTGTCTGCCCTCAAGGCAAAAAGGCATTAAAAAAAGAATCCTTCTGCAGTGAGGATTGCTGTCTATGCCAATAAGCACAGAAACTAGCATTTTAAAAAATGTAGCAATAATGTTTATTGAGATGTCTGTAGCCTAGATGAAGGTTGAAGTGGCTTATGTAGAAGCATCTGGCTAAGCTTTAAATTGAGGTCTTAAACATCAATAGAGATGCATGATGCTAAACTCCATGGAGGGCCAAGAGGAAGCTGAGGGGAGGGAGGCAAGAGGCTGCATACGTAACTGAATTTATAAGTTGCTTTTACGTGCATCTCCAGAACTTAAAAAGTGCCTTACACATAGGAAAGCACTTCATAAATATTCTCTATCTCCTCTCTCTATCACCCCGAAATTTAAAAGAGAATTTTGCTCAGCTCACACATATTTGAAGATCATAAATCCAAAGTTGTAAGGGACCTCATAAACCACCATCTATGGTCAGGAACCCTAATTTTACAGATCAGTACAGTGAAGTCCAGGGTGTTTAAGTGATATGCAGCAGAGATGTATTTTATGGAATTTATGCTAGATACTAGGTATAGTATGAGCAAGGGCAAAACCATCTCTTGTGACAAAAGACTTGAAAAGGAAAAAAAAAGGTCAGTAAAACCAAATTAAACATAGACCATGTGTGACAATAAATGTAATAATTCATAACCACAGTCCCTCCTCTGTACAATAAAGGTGAAAGGAGTGAGGGATGCATCTTCTCAGCTCTTCTTTAGGATTAAGCTTGGGCATTTTAATTACATATTTTTTTCCAGTTCATTTTACTGTTCTTTCCATTTATATTGTTTGGTCATGTAAGTAGCTGAGGAATGTATATTTTAAAACTTAAATTATTATCTAAGTGTGGCTTGCTTTTTTTTAACTAAGTGAAGGAACTTTACATGAATTATTATTTTTAAAAATACCGAGACTTTCATGAACTAATATTGGGAAAGATAGCCTGGTATAGCCAGGCCCAAATCCTCACTGTTTTATTAATATGCTACAGTCTTTTTTGCTTCTATAGGATCATGGAATCAAAAATATAGAGCTTGTAGGGCTCTTAGATGACATTTAGTCCAACTGCCTCATTTTACAAATGAAGAATATAAGGCACAGAGAAGTTAAATAACAGTGTTGGAATTTTGACTCTGGCCTTTGTACTCTACTGCATCAATTCTGTTTGTATTATTTTCCCCAAGTTGCAAATATCTCATCCTCTTCCTGTTGCTTATCCAAATCCTACCCTTTGATTCAGTTCTTCATCTGATACCTCTGGGAAGCCTTCTAGGACTTCTCTGCTCCTAACTGATTTACCTGTCCTTTGATAGGGAACTTGTAGGGCACTTGTTATCAGCATCCTCAAGTTAGTTCCATGTACCATCTTGTGTGGTTTGTCCTTCATCTTCAAAGAGGACCATGGCATCAGGGTGATGATGACATGACTTGAATTGGATTTGAGTGAGGGAGGGCTGTGCAAAGTCACCAACCTCACTTTCTCCTCCAGAGTCAACTGGATCCACTGGCCAGACATAGGTCAGGATGACTGGACATAGCCCAGGATTCCACGGGAGACCTGGGCCTTTTTAAGGTAGGGTGTTTCTGAGTTCTCACTTGAATCCCTGGGTAGAGTATATGTGTAAGGCAAATGCTAGATGTAATTAAGTTCTTGACAAAAACCAAGTCTTGAATGATTAAAGAATAATGAGACTTAATGTGGTAGGTGATTTTATGGTGTAAAGAGAACTATACCAGGAGAGCTGCAACTCTGGTAGCTCTATGGCTCTTTACTTGGGGCCTCAGTTTCCTCATATGTAAATTATAGCATTGGAATAGAGCAAGGGTTCCTAATTTGGGATCTGTGAACTCTTTCTTTTAAATATCTTGGTAATTATATTTTCAATATAATTGGTTTCCTTGGTAATCCTATGTATTTTATTTTGAGTCTAAAAACATCATGAGAAGTAGCTATATACATGTACACAAATATACATATGTATATACATACATGCATACATACAGATATACACATACATACATATGAATCTCTGGACTAAGTAATCTTTAAAATCCATTTCCTTCCATTGTTGAATATCCTTTAAAGAAAATTTTAGGGAAAATTAATTAGCACTTAACTATTTTTTTTAAAGTTCCATGTTTTGGTGGGATTATTACTGGCAACCAGTTAATAAATTAGGAAATTCATATGAAAATTTAAAAATATGCTAATGGGCAGCTATTCCATTCTTCTTAGAGAGAGATTCCAAGTGAAATATTTGGAATTGGATTTGAAATACTTCTTCCTTATTCCTGCCTGGGGGATTTATGTAAAAGAATAAAAAATTTACCCTAAGTCAGAAGATTCTTTGGTCTGATCCTCCCCTTCTAGGACTTTATGAGCAGGAAGGAAGGTTATGGCCATTTTTCATTTCCTATGAGAATGTCAGAGCTTGGAACAATAATGGAGTCTGGAATTGCTCTTCATAAAAGTGTGTTGAAATTATCAGCAGAATGGAAGGGAAATGCGGCAGGTGAGATCAAAGATATAAAAATAATTTTCCTATTACAAAGTAGTTTCCTTTCTTTAAATGGCATGCAGGGCTAATCCGTCCGATATCCATGCTGGGTATTTATCTGGTAATATATTTCCTTGCAAATAACTTCATACTCTATTATTATTGCAATAAATTTTCCTCTGTTTGGAGCTTCCACCATTGGTTTTAAACACAAAACAAAGCTGTTTATTCCAACAATGCAGGTGACCCTCTGTAGCCCATAGATTAGGGCTCCAGACTGTAGATTAGAGGCTCTGTTCAATATGACAACTCAAAGGTTAATGAAAATCATGAACTTTCAAAGACTCTGCTGTCTAAGTTAGCTAGAGAAATGGGAATAAGAAAACTCAAGTATCCCAAGATGGGCCAATTACAGAGCCTGAACCTGGCATTAAAATCACCCTAAGAAAGTCAATACAATAATAATTTTGCAGACTTGCAAACCATAGCAGATGCCTGCGGTCATAATATATGCTCACATACAGACACAGGCATACACAGTGTGCACATGTTCTCTCAAAGACACTGTCCTTAAAATTCAGCTACATTCCCAAGGTTTTCTTTGAACCAAAGAAACATTTCACAAAACATATATAATGTATACCTATGTGATAAACTATACATGCAGATATTCTAGGGAAATTTTTGTTCATAGTAGGAAAGAAAGTAATTGTGGATCGTTTTGGGGAGGAAAAGAAAGGTGGATTTACATTTTAAAAACTTTTTAAAGTTAAATTTTACTTTTGTTTTTTAATTAATATCTTAATTAGCACTTATTTTCTCTTTTCACCTTCTCCCACTGAAAAAACAAAATGAATCCCTTGTAAAAAATATATGTAGCAAAAGCGAAGCAAATTTTCACATTGACCATGTCTAAAAATGTGTATCTCATTTTGCATATTGAGTCAATCACCCGCCTATCAGGAGGTGGACAGAATACTTTATTATCAATCCTCCAGAGTCATAGTTAGTTATTATACTTATCAGAGTTTTTAAGTCTTTCAAAGTTGGTTGTTTTAACACTGCTGTTATTAGTATAAATTGTTCTTCTCGTTTTGCATCAGTTCATATAAGTTTTCCCAAGGTTCTCTATAAGCATCCCTTTAGTCATTTTTTTATAATGTCAAAGCTATTTCCAAGAAGAAAAACAAAACAAAACAAAACTAAGTTATATTCAGAAGGACAAGTAACTGACCTAGTCTGTTCCTGTCTGGCTATCTCCAAAGTCAAAGTTCACTCAGGGTTTAGATCCCTTTGAGATGGTTGTTTGGGAAAGCATGTAGTTGTCATTTAAATTACTAACCAGAGACCTTGAACACCTGAAACCAAACTTCCCTTTCTGACTCACTTCTGGCGGGTAAAACTTTCTAGTTTTCTGCATCTGTTTTTCTCTCTTCCAAGCAAAGGTATCATCAGTTCTTGCTATCTTGGCCCCTCCTGAGGGTTTCATTAGGTAATAATTCTGATCAAAGTGTTTTGAGATCAAACTCAAAGAGTCAATTAAAGTCAACTTCAAATGTAACAGTTCAGAGTTCTAAAATAAAACTAAGTTTCTAAATAATGCATGGTCTCATTTGTGGTAAGAATATTGGGGTTGTTATTCTTTACTACCAGTCTGTTAGCTGCTGCATAAATATCCATCCAGAATCCAATGCACTAAGGGCTGACTATTTTAACTAGGCAGATTAATAGGCTTTGAACTCTCCATGGAAGAGAGGTGTGATATAAATCCAAAGTAAGGCACAAACTAAAGCAAAGACTCATAGATTCACATATGGGAAGGGACCCTAGAGGTCATCTAGACTAACTTCTTCATTTTACAGATGAGGAAATTAAGACCCAGTGAGGGGAAAGGATTTGCCCAAGGCCACACAGACACAACAGGACAAAGCCAGGTTTGAAGTCAGGACTTATGTAATTCCAAATCCATGTTTTCTTCCACAGCTAGCCAGGCATTGAAAGAGCAGATGAAAGTCAGAGAATACCACACCAAAGTGGAGGCAATTATTTGTCAAGATCAGTAGTAAGGTTGAGTTTGTCTTTACATTGTAGACTCTACTAAGGAAAGGCCCCATGCTCCTTGTGCAAAAGACTGTCATGGGATTATTTTTTGATTTAGATCTAAAAAGAATGTTGGAGATAATTTAGTTCAGCTCCCTCATTTTACAGATGAGAGAGCTGAGGCTTAGAGAGGTTAAATAACTTATCTAAGATCACAAATAGTAAATGGCATAGTTGGTCAGTCAAATAGTCAACAAGCATTTATTAAGCACTTATGTCCCAGGCACTGTGCCATAATGCTGGGAATACAAAGAGAGTAAAAAAGTTGGCATCCACACCCAAGTTCTCTCATGACAAAACCAACCCCATGCTGTCTCCTTACATCCCTTACTTTCTATGGCTGTTCCAGAAACACAATGTGTTTAATATAAAATTTCTTTGCTTATTTTTTGCTTTCTAACATCACAATCATTTTCCTGATAGTTATTCCCCACTTCTCCACTCCTATCCAAAATGAACATTTCTTTTAAACAAAGAAGGACAGTCAAAAGAAACTGGGGCCTTGTATGGCATCATATGTACCATGTAGCCCCCCCTCCCTCTCTGTATTGTTTTTTTTTTCCTTTTTTGGGGGGGGCAATTGGGGTTAAGTGACTTGCCCAAAGTCACACAGCTAGTTAAGTATTAAATGTTTGAGGTCAGATTTGAACTCCAGTCCTCCTGAATCCAGGGCCAGTGCTCTATTCACTGCACCACCTAGCCACCCCTCCCTCTCTGTATTGTAACGTTTCTTAACCTGGAGTCCATAGATATCTTGGGCATCTGTGGATGGACCTCATGTTTGTAAACTTGGATGGGGAATATATATATATGTATATATATGTATATACATGCATGCCTGTATACATACCCCCACATATATGTGTGTGCACACATACACACATATATATAGCACACATATATAGAGTGAGAAATAGTAAAATATACATATCATACTATAATATATAGTATATACATGCAATACATAGTGTGCAATATATATTGTGTATATATATGTATAGTGTATAGTATGTGCTAACACATATATACACATATATCATAATTTCCACTAACCTCTAACTGTTCAGTTATTAATAAAAAAAACATTATTCTGAGACAACGTTCAAGGGCTACATTAGATTGCCAAAGGGATTCATGGGGGAAAAGTCAAAGATCTATGTTCTACTAAAAGGAGGGACAATAGTTTTTTTAAAAATAACAAAACATTTTATTATCTCTTCTCTAGGACCAAGATTGAACATTTTGATTAATGTCAAATGAGCTGCTTTTTAGTGTTTTCATTTGCATCATTGTAATCATTGAGTATATTGTACTCATTGTTCTTTCTTCACTCTGTATTATTTTACACATTTTGTATTTCCCTGAATTTCCTACATTTGTTATTTAACACTATCATAACAGTAATGATAGTATTCTATTACATTCATTTTTCACAATTTGTTCAGTTATTTCCACTACATTCAAGTAGAATGTTAGGTCTTGAGTTTAGGAACTTTTCATTTTGTCTTTGTATTTCCAGACCAAGATAATGCCATACACATACACATACACATACATATACACATACACATACACATACACATACACATGCATATACACATACACATACATATACACATACACACATACATATACATATACATATACATATACACATACACATACATATATACATATACATACATATACACATACATATACACATACACACATACACTAAACATACATATACATATGCACATATGTATGCACATACATATAATATACACATACATATGCATATACACATACACATACATATACATATACACATACATACACATATATACATATGCATATACACATACATATATACACATACACATACATATGCGTACATATACATATACACATATGTATATACATACACATATACACGTGTATACACATATGTATACATATACATATATGAGATACTCATGCATGCACATATACACATACAAATACAGATATTGATACATATATAGGTGGCAAGATAGATATATTTTACATTAGTACTTATTTTATATTAATATTTTCTATTAGTATTACATATAATTTTATATCAGTATTGCATATTACATATTAGTATTACATTATAGTATTATATATTACACATTAATATTACATATTCAATTCAAATGGATCTGTGATCTCATTAATATGTACTCATTCTGATGATACAGATTGCAATATATCCTTACCTTCTTGTGCCGTGTGTTTTTTTCCATGTTCTCCTAGAAGTTGGCCACAGGGGGTTCATTCAATATATTGGATGGCTTCCTTTCTTCTGACAGTGTGAGTCTACCAGTGGAACATATGGACACATAGTTCTTATACCTCATGACTAGTTCCTCTTCTTTTTCCATTTATACATTGAACATGCTACAACGCATTACAAAGGATTGAAAAGAGAAATGATATGAAGCATGCTAAAAAATAAATATCGATGGTATATAATAATATGATAAAGTTCTAAATTGTATAGTTGTATCATTAAGAGTAGGTCACAGGGGCAGCTAGGTGGTGCAGTGAGTAGAGTGTCGGCCCTGGAGTCAGAAGAATCTGAGTTTGGTTCCGGCCTCAAACACTTAACACACACACAAACAAAAACCTAGCAGTGTGACCTTGGGCAAGTTACTTAACCCCAATTGCCCTCCAAAAAGCAAAAAAAAAAAAAAGAATAGGTCACAACTCAAAAATAGGACATTGCATTCCATAGTCTAATGGAGCTTACATTATTGTAAGCTCTTTGAGAGTTAAGAATGGTTTCATCGATCATATTCTAACTCCAGTACTTAGCACAGTGCTTGGCACCTAGCAGATGTTTAATAAGTGTTTGTTGATTGATTGGCAGTAAATATTTTATATAATTATTATATATCATAGCTTTTATTCCATAGAGACGATGAGAAATTGAGGCAATATCACTTCCACAAAACTCTGTTCTCATTTGTCTTTGTCTTTTCCTTCACTTTTCTTTTTCTCTTAGTAATCTCATGCCATGTAGCAGTTTCAGCTGTCCCATGTATGTCAATGAATAATTCCTAAATCTAGCCCCCATCCATTCTCTTTAGCTTGAGACCCACTTGTCTAAATGCCCACTGAATGTCTCTACTTGACTGTTGTTCTAGCTACATATTGCCCTCCGAGGAGAGCTAATGGACATGCTCTTCTAGGATGCTCCAGCACACAATTCATGCACACCTGTATCTTGCACTCAAAATCAGATGACTTCTTTCTTCTCTATAGCCTTTTGATTTATTTAACTTTAATATATTGAATTTGTTGTTCAAAATTCACTGCCTTGGGAGGCAAGTGGGTTCACCTTCATTTGAGGTCTTCAAGCAAAAACTAGATTTGTCACTGATGCTTCGAGTGGATTCTTTTTCAAGCATGGGTTAGACTAGATAGTCACCAATATCCCTTCTAACATAACTGCAGGATAGATGGCAAGAAGATAGCAGAGGTGAACAGCTGTATAAGATGTGAAGCATTGTCTGGTTGATCTGGTATTGGTTAGATGAGGTATGCTCTGTGAGTTTGTGCTCACTCACTCACCAATCAGGATAGCTTGGCTTCGCAGTGGTAGTTCTAAAGCTAAAGCTGTCAGTTTAGAGGACTGTCTTGTCTTGTCTTGTCTTAGTTGAAGAGTTCTTGAGTTCAGGAATTGAAGGCACTCCACTTTCTAGAGAGCAAAGATTCCTTGATTAATCCTGTTCCTTCGAGAAAGAAGAAAGATCATATAGTTACTTGAAAGGGCCCTATTTGGGGCATGAAGTTAATTCAGAATTAAGCCAAAATAGAAGTGGGAGACACTGGAAACTATACAACCAACAAGTGTACCCCAGAGACAAGTTGAGCAACATTTGAAGTGGACTGAGGTAAGTAGGAGCAATTTAAGGATACCAGTATGGGAGCTAACAAGCGTGTTCCTTATGTGTGTGTGTCTCTTCTATCTATGACCTCAATGGGTATTGACACACTCATGCTGGATGAATTTGTGGAAGAGAGCCTCTTTCCTCCTCTCCTCCCCTCCCACCCCAGGTTTATGAGGAAGATGCACTGTTACTACTTCTTACTCTATCATGGGCAGCTAGGCAGCACAATGGATAGAGGGCAGGGTCTGGTGTGAGGAAGACTTCAGCTCAAATTCAACTTCAGACACTAGCTGTGTGATCCTAGGCAAGTCACTTAACCCTGTTTGCCTCTGTATCCTCTTCTGAAAAATTATCTGGAGAAGGAAATAGCAAACTACTCTAGTGTCTTTGACAAGAAAACCTCAAATGGGGTCACAGAGTGACTGAACAACACACAAATATTTTTGCTTTAAGCTAATTATGTTATTTGGCTGACAGAAGCAAAAACATAGGTGAGGTCTTATGAAATATAGTCTTTATTTGCCTACTGATCTACAGATTACCTAGAATCTGGGATAACTGTAATCCAGGACAGATCTAAGAGTATAAATTGTGATACCTCTAAGACACCATAGCATTTCACAGGGCTGTTGAGACATTCAAATGCAGATAAAATACTTTACAGACCTTAAAGCACTATGTAAATGTCAGTTATCAGCTATTATTTTTATAACTTTAGATAATTATTTTCCATTTTTGGTGTGTAAAATGCTCATACTTTCTTTTGGAAGAGATATGGCTTATGAATGGTGGTATAGTGTATTTCAGTGCTGGAATTTGCAACAGACACAGGTTCAAATCCTGTCTTTGACACTATAACCAGGGACAAATCATTTAAAAATCTCTTGTTGTTATTCAGTCATGTCAATTATCCCTGACTCTTTGTGACCCCATTTGAGATTTTCTTGGCAAAGATACTAGAGTGGCTTGCTATTTCCTTCTCTAGCTCATTTTACAAATGAGGAAACTGAGGCAAACAAGGCTAAGTGTTTTGCCCAGGGTCACATAACTAATAAGTGTTTGAGTTCCTATTTGAATGCAGGTCTTTCTGACTCCAGGCCTCATGTTCTATCCACTGTTTCACCTATACTTCAGTGTTCTCAGTTGAAAAATTAGAAGGGTGGATTAAATGACCTTTGAGGTTTGTTTTAGCTTTAAACCTGTTTCTGGAGTACAGTTTATATTCAGATGCAACTTACATTTGAACAATATGACTGTATCTTTTTATAGCTCTCTGATTATATAATTTATGTTATTTCTCTCATATAATTTTTCTTTGATGATATGTTAGAGAAGCAGCATAGCATAATGTTTAAGAGCTCACCTTGCCATCAGGAAGGTCTGTGTTCAGGTTCTGTCTTTGACCCATAGGAGCAATACCCCTGCCACATCACTTAATCTTTCAGTGCTCTAGGTCAGTGGCATCAAAAACAAATAGAAACAGGGAAACTTACTTAGTTTTAAAATGTAATATGTCTATTACACTTTGTCTATTATATAATAATGTCAATTACACTTTAATTATCAAATAATATTCCAATATTATTCGGGGCACTCAGGAGTATTAACAAAGGCCCCCTGGCTGAATGTTTGACACCTCTGCTCTAAGTAATGCAATAAAACTATACACAATAGGAGGTGGGGACCTTCACTGGGAGAAGGAGTTTCTTCACCAGGGAATTCTTTATCCCAATGAAATCCCTTTCTAGCCCCTTTCCTTGTCCTTGTTTTAATAATCATGTGATTTGACATTGTTGCTCAAACCTATAAAAAGTGATATTAGGGAAAACACTCTTAGAGAAGGCAGGTATTTTCAGAGTAAGGGATGTTATAAGTATGATAAATGGGTGAATGCCTGAAAGATAAAGTGGGGTTCTCATGATATTTTGCTAATGGATGGTTAATAATGACAAGTTGTAATTTTTATGAAAGGAAGGAATCACTTCTGAGATCAAGGTTCCATCTAAAAAAGTGCTAGATTAAGTAAATAGGAAAACTGGGATAACAGCTGCAAAAGCCATCTGTGTCTTCTGAGACATATTCTCATTAATGATGACATCCCTGACATTACTAAGATTGTTTGTTAGTGGTTTCTTTGTTTATGTTGGGAGCAAGCTGATAATAGCTCTCTGATGTTGTTGTTGTTGTTTTTAAAAAAATATTATTATAAACTTAATGGCCATTAACAAAAACAAATAAGCGAGTAAACATACAAACTAAGGAATGAATTATTACACATACACTTAGCATTTAACAAAATAGAACAAATGAACTAAAAGCAACAAAGAAAAAATACTTTTGTTCCATGACCCTTCCCAAATCTGTCTTTTGTAAGTAGTAGTTCTGGTATTCTGGCTCCACTGATCTCAGTCAGCATGTTTCCTTCTTCTCTTCTTACTCACCTTCCTCCCTTCCTCCTTCCTTCTTTTCTTTCTTTCTTTCTTTCTTTCTTCCTTCCTTCCTTCCTTCCTTCCTTCCTTCCTTCTCTTCCTTCCTTTCCTTCCTTCTCTTCCTCCCTCCCTTACCTCCCTTCCTCCCTCCCTTCCCTTACCTCCCTTCCTCCTTCCTTCTTTCCTTCCTTCCTTCCTTGCTTCCTTCCTTCCTTGCTTCCTTCCCTTCTTTCCTCCCTTACCTCCCTTCCTCCCTCCCTTCCCTTACTTCCCTTCCCTTCCCTCCCTTCCTCCTTCCTTCCCTCCCTCTTTCCTTCCTTCCTTGTACCTGGAGAGCCAGTCTTGGGATCAGAAAGACCTGGGTTCAAGTCCCACCTCTAACACATCCTTGATGTGAATCTTTGGGCAAGTCACCATCTCTCAATCCTCTTCACAAATGCCCCCAGACTCTGGATTGCAGAGAAGGTGCTGATCTGCTTGGATAAAGGAAGCTTCTCACCAACTGAGTTCCCCATAGCAATGAAATCTCAAGTCTATTAACAAAAATTGTCCAAGTATTCCAAATATTCCAAAGCTTTAATGGACCTATCTGGGTACTTCCACTAGTACAGGTCACAACACATTCATGTTTTCTAATTCTGTACTACTCTTGCCTATGTCTTCATGGAAATGCACCATAGGAAGTCCATCTACAATATTGGGTGCTTCTTTCCAGGTCTCTTGATATTGTGTAGTCTCCAACTGTTCACTATATGAGCAGCCTACCTTTTTCTGTTCATATAGCTCTGTGATATCATTTATACTACTTCTCTCATGCAATTTTTCCTTAATAATATATTACAAGGGCTACTGTGTGACTCGGTTCTGGTTGGTCTATAACTCTAATATTCTAGAAACTTATCTGTAAGATCATAGATCTGCCTACCATGGAGACCTATAGCCCCATCTGCTTGGTCAGATTGGTCAGATAACTGAGGTTCGTGGAGTTTAAATGACTTGCTAAAATTCACAACTATAAAGAGAGATAGGATTTGAATCAAGGTCCTTTGACTCCACAGCCAATGTTCTTTCAGTATTTCCTTTCTCCTATCCTCTCCTTTCAGGGGTTATTTATTTTTGTCATTATTTTTGTCAGGTTCTTTGATTTCAGATATGTAGAGAACTTCTTGGTATGGAGACTCTATTTATTCAGAGAGACAATTTAAGTGTAACTTGAATGCCCAACGTGTATGTTAATTTCTTAACATGTATGGCTGGAAAGGACTTTAAAGATTGTTTAGTCTCTAGTCCAAACCTTCTCACTTTTCAGATAATGAAGCCGAGTTTCTGCAAGTTTATGGAATTTGCTTAGGGTCACACTGACAATGTGTAGCAGGACCGGGATTTGAAGTCAGGTTTTTTGACTCCAAAGTCAATAGCATGGGGCACTGAGAAGTTGTGTCTTGCCCATGGTTACATAAGCTAGAATGCTTCAGAAACAAGACTTCAGCACAGTTCTTTCTGGCTCAAAGGCAGAGCTCTATCCACCATGCACAGAATACTGGCCCTGGTGTCTTCAAAGTTCATAACTTGGGGTGTCTAGGTGGCACAGTGAATAGATCACTGGCCCTGGAGTCAGGAGGACCCGAGTTCAAATTCAGACTCAGACACAACACAAAAGCTAGCCGTGTGACCTTGGGCAAGTCACTTAACCCCTACCTTCCCCCTTCCAAAAAGCAAAAAATCCCTCCACAAAACCAAAGTTCACAACTTGGTAAAATATGAACCCTGTTGGTAAAATATATAACCCTGTTATATAGCTTCATTTGATGACCTTTAGCAATTTTCATAATACTGATGAAATAAATAAAATTGACAAGGAAATGAAAATGTATTTCTGAATTTTGGTGGATCCAGGTAACCTATTTTTCAAGCCAAATCCAAATCTTATCGTTTTAGTGACCTTGTGTGCCAATTCAAAGTCATTTCATAGCTGTCTGGCAGTATCAAAAACAAGTACAAGATATGCATAGTAAATAACAATAATCATACTTAAGCTTTGTGGAAGCATCATTAATGGTTCGATGTACTAAAAGGTAAACCTTGAACCTAGTCTTTTATCTTTCTCTTTATTCTTGACTGCTTCTCTTTTCATTCATATCTATATGTATATTTATGCATACATATATGCATTATATATATAGATAGATAGATATTCTAGGATGGGGTGTGTATATGCTAGGACAGGAGACTGTGAGTCTCTTTGTATGAATAAAGATATCAATACACATATGTATACATAAAGATCCTTCCCATATATGCAATCTATTCTAACTCGGTGAAAACTAGTACTTGGTTTGCCTACATAATTCTAAAATTTAAGGACTACATAAATACTTATAGATATTAAGGGAATTTTTTTTATTCCCACTTCATACATAACCATCTCATGTATTCTAAAAGCTTGGTATTGAGGGAAAATGGCAAACACAGTCATTTATATCCCATGTTATTAGTGAAAAAAGGACTTTAGTATTAAAATTGCAAACATCAAGTATTGCTATCCACAGGTGTTCTTGGTATTTCAAACTACAAAATCAGAACCTAGTTAAACTATTCATTCTCTGACATTTTTAATATTTATCACTCCTTATGAATCAGACAGATAGATAAAGCATTTATTCAATACTTACTGTGTGCCAAATCCTGTGCAAAGGAAAATTGTGTTTCATCTTAGAAAAGTCATCCAAATAAGAGCATGTAGACATTAGGCTTGTGTAATGGTACTTATTGTATTTTTTCAATTACTTTCAATGTGGCCTCTTTTTCACAGAATGGTAGTGGACAAGAGTATAGAGTAAATAGATATGGAAATGACTGATTCAAAAGTAAAGGGCATAAATAAAGTATTTTTTTAAATATCCTCCCTTTATTCTTTTTTTTTTTGGGTGCTTTTTGGAGGGAGGGATGGCAGGGCAATTGGGGTTAAGTGACTTGCCCAAGGTCACACAACTAGTTTTGTGTTAAGTGTCTAAGATCACATTTGAACTCAGGTCCTCCTGACACCAGGGCCAGTACTCTATTCACTGTACCACCTAGCCACTCCCTCCCCTTTATTCTTTGTCAGTCTATATCCATTATTGACTTGAAGAACTCTATTCAAAACTCACTTTTTATTATCTTTTCTAATTTGTCATTTCTTTATAACCTTTTCTTCTGCCTTTCCTCAATATTTGCATGTTTATTTTTATCTTATTTATATTCTATTTTTTCTAATATACTTCCAATATTTCATGGCTATTCAATATTGTCCCAGCATGGTACTACATTGGGTCACAGGATCATAGATTTAGAAGTCTGGGAAGGCACCTTAGCCACTCATCAAACTCAACCTTTTTAATTTCCTAATTTTACAGATAAGAAAATTGAGGCATAGAGAGGTTAATTGATTTGCCCAGGATTAAGTACCTCATAAATGAAGTGCGATTTGAAACTAGGTATTTCTCACTTAAAGTCTACTATAACCCTCTATGCCATGCTATATTTCATTTCAGGTGGTATATAAAAAAGAAGATAGTGTCTTTTCCTTCAAGAAGCTTATACTCTTTCTGGGAAGAAAGCTGCATATATATATATATATATATATATATATATATATATATATATATATATATATATATATATAAAAGTTAAGGCAATTAAAAAGTTATACAATTTTTGAATAAGGAAAATGTCATTAAAATCTAGCATTGATGTGGAAAAGTTTCATGGAGAAAATGGATCTTGATCTTGGTAGAGAAGCAAATACATGAGTTTGACAAGCAGAAAAAAAAGATGGGGGGAATGGGCTAGGTTTGGTGGAAGTGGGATGGAGAGGTTTTCAAGAAAAGGATGGGTGACCACTATCAGGTAAAGTGTAGAAATGATTCTTGTTCAAGTATGGTTTGGTCTTGATGATCATTAAGGATTGTTCCAACTCTGATAGTTTACTATATTTTCATAATATACCTTAAAGTTTACAAAATCTTCATAGTTTACTTTCACATAAATTATCTCATTCAATAAAACTCTTTTTGAAGGACTGATATCTATTAACTTTCAGGGAAATTTAGGGGACAGAGCCCAGAAGCTACATTTTCTTAGGCAATAAAGCTCACGTTGGCATGCTTTAATACATCCTTCAAAATTCAATGGAGGATTCTGAGGTAGTTTGATTCTTTAGATCTCCCATTAATGGAATATGCCATAACAACCTTTCCCCATTATATTGTCATCTAGGCTCACCATTTTAAGTATAAATATTGAATCTTTCTTTTCTCAGGTCCTAGCCCCTGCTTTATCAGTTATAATGCTGTGCAGGCCCACTCTAACCCACTTTAAACATTACCTAACCCATTTCATTGTGCATATTGGGACTTTGAAGAAATCTGCCTTCAGCCTTGAGCTTTTCAACAAACACTCCTCATACATTTTCTCTGTAATAGAAACTTTTGCTTTCCTTTGATATGTCAACACATCCCTTGCAGCCCAATCTACTGGAGGTCATTCTTCCCAACTGAAAGGACCAGAAGAACCAGGTGTTTCAATTCAACTTAATTACTATTTAAATTTGATAAAATTTATTATTCTATGTTCTAAGAAAGTATCTATTGATCACTGATTGATAATGGATTATAAATTGTTGTAGATTTTCTCCCAGTGCTGCTTCTAAAGCATTCCTCTATCATCATCTCTCAATGATCTGCTTTTATCAGCCTATCCACATATTTCTTGCTGTCATGAACCAATTTTTGGGTCATTCCCCAATACCTGATCTTTCCAGTCTTATTTCATATTTCTCTATACTATACATTCTATGTTCCGGTCTAAGTGGGCAGCTTCTTTCCATTCAACACACAGTGCTCACAAGTCACTGTGTTTTTCCTTAATTAAAAATAACAGCAACAACAACAATTCTATCACACCTACTATGTGCCACTATAATAGGTATTGGGAATAAAAGACAAAAATCAAATATTTCCTACTTTTAACGAGCTTCCATTCTAAAAAGGGAGATAACATATATATAACACAAAAGAAAGGACACTAGCAGTTGGAGAGGCAAGAAAAACTTCTTTCAGAAGGTGTTACTTTACCTCAGTCTTGAAGCCCCTATCCCATTGCTCAGGTTGTGTCAATTACCTAGAATACTCTCTCCCCTTCTCTTTTGGGAAACTTCCACTGAAGACAAAACATGAATATGAAAAATTCTTTCTAAGTCCAACCTCTTCTTGAATCAGTTCAGGAACAATGGAAAACAATATCAGATGAGTTTGATGATCCAGAAAACTGAAGTGAAACACCATGAAGTCATTTTCCTCTCTTTGCTTACTGATTTTGTGCCTCTCCCTTAAAGTCCAATTCAAATACTACTTCATCTGGAAAGCCTTGGTTGGTAATAACTTCCTCCCTCAGACTCTGTATGGCAATTTGATTTTTAATTTTCCAGTGGACTTACATTGCAATAGTTGGTATTATGATGATTTCCATTGTTTTTTTAACATTTCTACTACATGGTAAACTTTTTGAGGGTGGCAAAGATACCGTATCTAAACTTTGTATCTGTCTTATTGTTCTCGAGAGTGAACTAGAACCTCAATGAGCATAGATGTATGTATATGTGTATGTATGCACACACACACATATATATGTATATATATATATATATACACACATACACACATATATGTAATATAAGCACATAAGTAAGGTCCCATCTAATTGATCTTTTATCAGTCAATCAAATGATATTTATTAAGCTCCTACTATGTGCCAGACACTATATGCTTATCTATATTTATGCTTATCAGTGTATATATGTATATGTATGCATAAGATGAGGTATCCTGTGAAGCCTTGGGGATGCTGATCCCCATACTGTGCTATATGTGATAACCTGAAAGGCTAATCATGGGTTGGGTTATCCCTCTTCTCCCCTCTTCTCCTTCTTTGCCAGTTGTGATTCTCAGTGTACCCAGAGGACAAACTTAGAGTGGGGTGATTGCGATAACACCTTTGAAGCAGAACAGCCTTAAGCATATAAGCATGGTGGTTGAAATGGCCCTTATGCTGCTTTACCTACAGGTGTTTCACGTTCTGCATGAATAAAGCATGCTTAGGGAGAAGCGCAGCAGGAAAAAGTTCCTGCATTTAACCCTCGTCAGGAATGCCGGCATTTGTTTGTATAGCTGAGTAAAGTGAAACCAATGACACTTAAGTAGGGCTGATAAATCATTTCCAAGGTAAGGGGAGTACAGTGTTTTCCCCAGTACAGATGGGTGGGAGGTAATGATCACCCCACTCACCACTGGGAAAGCCGGGCATGATGTCAGCTGGTTTCCTTGGTGATATTCACTTTAACCTTCTTACCCCCTCCCTCAAATACCCAGTGTTTAGTACAGTGCTTGGTGTAGAATAGACATTGAATAAATATCTATTATAGGTGATCCCTACCACAATGCAATGAGATAGGCAGGAAAGGTATTATTATTATTAAAATTTCTTGTTCAAGGTCATTCATTTTTGACTATTTAAACCCAGGTCTCTGGGCCTCGACCAATAAGTACGAGTGAAATTTCAATCTTAGAGTGGGTCTAGTTGATGGGGGTTCAGGATAGAGAATTTGCACTTCATTGATATATAATAGGAAATCATTATAATATTCTCTCATTAAAACAAGACAGTGGAACTAGATGGAAATCCAGTTAAAATATCTGAATCCTCTCCTATTCTCTTCTCAATCACCTGTCGCCCCACTCCAGTACAAATAAATGCCAGGTAGGTAGAACAGAGGTAAGAAAGTAATCTGAATGCCCACTGGAACATTTGCATGCTTTGGGTAAGGTAGCTGCAGGCTGTGCAGGGTGGAGAAGTTTGAGCAACAAAGTCAGGGAAATTCCCCTGAAACCTGGTTACCAAATTGAGATCCTCTGGGTGGAAGGGTTTCCCCACATTGTGCAATGCTTCTTAGGGAGGCCCCACCTTCATTATGGACACCTTTTTCTTAAGCAACAAATAGCTCAGCTGTGGCCATAGCAACAGTACCAAAAGTAGGTAAAGGTTTAAGGCGATTTATTAGATTAGTTCAAACCGATGGTATCTACATGAAATTGTTCAACTTTCTCTTTCATAGATTCATTCCTTCAACCCTGTGCTTTTTTTCCCCTTGACCCTGAATGAAAACATAAAGTGATTGAAAAAGTTAGGAAGACTTGAGTTTGAATCTCATCTCAGACACTTACTAGCTGTATGACCCTGGGCAAATAACTTCATCTCTCATAGCTTCAATTTCTTTGTCTATAAAAAGGAATAATAATATTTGTAATGCCTACTTCACAAGGTTGTTATGAGAAAATGACTTTGTTGACCTTAATGTGGTATGTCATGTGAGTGCCTGAAACCTGAAGTTATGGCCCTGTCATGACTAGTTTTCTTTCTGTAGTGTAAAATGCTTTCACATGAGTTATCTATTGGATAACAACACTTCTCTTAGTCTTTTTTTTTTTTTGCTTTTTGGAGGGCAATTGGGGTTAAGTAACTTGCCCAAGGTCACACGGCTAGGTTTTTGTTTGTGTGTGCATTAAGTGTCTGAGGCCACACCCGAACTCAGGTCCTTCTGACTCCAGGGCCAACGCTCTACCCACTGCGCCACCTAGCCGCCCCCTGTTCTCTTAGTCTTTATGTTAGATGTTGTTATTTTCATTTTGAAAATATTGAAACAGAGGCCCTGAGGTTAAATGACTTGCCCAGGGTTACATAATTAACGGGCATCAGGGCCAGGACTAAAATGTCTGCATCCTGATTCCTGGTGTCCTGTTCTTACCATTATTTCAAGATACTCTTCTGCCACCACTTATGTCTACAGTAGTAGGAGATTAAGCAGAAGGTAAAGGAAGAAACTGACCGAACTCACTGAGATAACTAGAGAAATTACAAAGACTCTTACAGTTTTTTTCTCTATTTGTTCACCTTCTGAGGAAAATTTATGTACAACAAAGATAACAAATTAGATAATCTTGAAAGCCCCCTTTTAGCTTTAAGATTCAACGAAGTATTTATTAAATGCCTACAAAATTCCAGGCACTAAGATTGTTTGTTGTTTGTTCTGCATTCTCATAGAGGACCAATGACATCAGGAGGGCAATGTCTTGACTTGCAAGTGAATTGGATTTAAGTGAGGCAGGGCTGTGCAAAGTCATCAGCCTCTCTCTGCCCTCCAGAATCATCGGAGTCCAGTTGCAAGACAGGTCCAGACGATGGGAGATGGCCCTGGATGTAGTGGGAGACCTTGGCCTTTTTAAGCTAAGGTCTTTCCCAGGTACTGAGATAGGTCCTGGGGATTCAAAGAGAAAAATAAAATAATGCCTATTTTAGTTACAACTCTTTCACTAAGAAGGAATTTAATAATACTTGTATTTTAAAATTATTGTGAGGAAAGCATTTTGTAAGCATGAAATAATATCATCTCATATTTATATGGTTTTTTAAAGGCTTCAAATGACTATAAGAACAAGAATAATTATTAGTAATAATAGTCTTTTCTTTCTTGACTCACCCTTCCCCTTCCCCCCAACCAAAACAAATGCATAAGATGATAATATAATATGATTCTTATATTCCAGGCTCTATTTGATTTCCCATGTCAATTGCTGGATCCCTGGACTGGAACCTTTAAGCTTATCTAGTTCAACATCTTTATTTTATACCTGAGAAAACTGTGGCTCAGAGAGATAAAGTGAATGACCACTAAGGTTATAAGTAGATAGTTGAATTCTGTCTGCATCATAATGAGGTAATCAATTGAGTCTAGAAGTTTTTTGCAGAAAGTCTAATTTCAGTACAACACAATACTTCCTAAAAATGAGAACTGTCTAAAAATAGAATGGTAGAGTCAGGAGTGTGCTGGTAAATGTTTAACAACCAGCTTTCCAGAAAAAAAAAAGAAAAATGTATACAAGACACACTTTTAAGTTTGACTTGAATTAATAACATTTTTCCCATAACTTTCTAAAATATAGACAATCAACAAAATAATAAATCAAGCCCTTGTTTGTAGCATTTATATATTTCTGAGATTTAGATACAATGAAAATATAACAGTTCTTGGGAGCCTGCTTAAGCTTGATCCAGCACACCCTCACATAGTGGCTATGATCAAGCATAATCTATGTCAGAAATATCACAGAGGCTTTTGTCTCTCATCTTTGCTAGTAGTGCCATGGGTCACCATCAGCTCTATTGGAGCCATCCTGGAAAATTCAGCCAGGGGTCTCAGTCATGCTGCATCTGTTCCAACTGGCATGGCTTGATATGCAAGTATGTCCTGAACATGTGCCACCAGTGCTTCCTGCAGTATGTGAAAGACATTGGCTTCATCAAGTTGGACTAAGTTATACTTATGGATCTCACTTCAGTGATTACACTGATCATTAGTGACTACCATTTTACTGGATTCTAGACAACTATTTGATTTACTCACCTAAAGATCTGATCCTGTTGTACATACTATGTTAATTTGCAAATATAAAAAATATGGTCCTAAAAAAAAAAGAAATATCACAGAGCTAATATCCATTTCTATCAGGGGTTAGTCTAG
The DNA here is from genome assembly GCA_011680675.1 of Gymnobelideus leadbeateri. Lineage (NCBI taxonomy): Eukaryota > Metazoa > Chordata > Mammalia > Diprotodontia > Petauridae > Gymnobelideus > Gymnobelideus leadbeateri. The sequence continues at coordinate 222,367 of WOXC01004192.1, read as the reverse complement.
GTCATCTTTAAGCCCCTTTTCAATTCTGAAATTTTGTGAATTTGGAAGATCATGTTACAGCACCAGGGGTGGCATATTACAAAACACATTAGACTTGGATCCCAGAGATCCGAGTTTGAATTCTGACTGATAGTAGCTAAGGGAGCTTTGAGTCAGTCATTTAATCTTGATGAACCTCAGCTCCTTTATCTTGAAGGGATGTAGGTGATCGTCCTTACAATCCTTACCTCTTCAGAAGGTGTCTGTGAAGAACAAGTTTTGTTTTTATTTAAGGTTAGTTTTATTTATGTATTATATATAATTATATATTATGTATTATATATGTTTATTGATGATATTGCTTTGAAAATAACATTCATATCTGGATATATCTTTTCTCCTCCCTTCCCCAGCAAACTACCTCTTGTAACAAAAACTTAAAAAGAAAAAAAAGTTCCGCAAAACCATATAAAACATAGACCATGTGTGACAATATATGTAATATTCCATGCCCACAGTCCCACATCTCTACAATAAAGGTGAGGAGAGTGGGGGCACATTTTCTCAGCTCTTCTTTAGGATTAAGCTTGGGCATTTTAATATATTTTTCCAGTTCATTTTACTGTTCTTTCCATTTACATTGTTTGGTCATGCAAGTAGTTGAAGAACATGTGTTTTAAAACTTAAATTGTTAATCAAATGTGTATTTTTTAACTAAGTGAAGGAACTTTACCTGAATTATTATTTTAAAAAATACTGAGGCTTCCGTGAACTAATATGGGAAAAGATAGCCTGGTATAGTCAGGCCCAAATCCTCACTATTTTATTAATATGCTACCCTCTTTCTTGCTTCTATAGGATCATGGAATAAAAAATATAGAGCTTATAGGGCTCTTAGATGACATTTAGTCCAACTGCCTCATTTTACAAATGAAGAATATAAGGCACAGAGAAGTTAAATAACAGTGTTGGAATTTTAACTCTGGCCTTTGTACTCTACTGCATCAATTCTGTTTGTATTATTTTCCCCAAGTTGCAAATATCTCATCCTCTTCCTTTTGCTTATCCAAATCCTACCCTTTGATTTAGTTCATCTGACACCTCTAGGAAGCCTTCCAGGACTTCTCTGCTCCTAATTGATTTCCCTATCCTTTGATAGGGAACTTTTAGGGCCCTTGTTATCAAGCATCATCAAGTTACTTCCATGTACCATCTCATGTGGTTTGTCCTCCTCATCCTCAAAGAGGACCATGACATCAGGGTGATGATGACATGACTTGCACTGAATTGCATCTGAGTGAGGGAGGGCTGTGTAAAACCACCAGCCTCACTTTCTCCTCCAGAGCCAATTGGGTCCAGTGGCCAGACATAGATCAGGATGACTAGAGATGGCCCAGGATGCAGTGGGAGACTTTGGCCTTTTTAAGCTAAGGTCTTTCTGTGTTCTCACTTTTAGTGAGGCAATGCCCAAGTGAATAGGCCTGTTGAAGAAGTGAGTCAAAGAATGCCCCTTTAATTAAAAAAAAAAATAAAAGAAGAAAAAAATCAAACTGGGAGGGGAAGACCCTCAGGCTTGCTGGCCAAAAGAGAAACAATTACTATTTACATTCACTCTGAGCCAGGAGGGCTGGTGGGCAATTGCTTAGGGTGTTGTTGTTGTTCATACTTCATTCTGGAAAAGGACCAATGACATCACAAGGGTACTGTCTTGACTTGTATATGAATTAGATTTAAGCAAGACAGAGCTGTGCAAAGTCCTCAGCCTCACTCTCTCCTCTAGTCATCAAAGTCCAGTGGTATGACAAAAGTCAAGATGACTGGCAATGGCCCAGGACGCAATGGATGATCTTGGTCTTTCTAAATCAAGGTCTTTCCCAGGCCATTAGTCTGAGGCAACCCATTCAATGACTAAAGTCTAGGTAAGAACTGAGACAAAAGATGGCCTAATTCACCATAACAAAAAATATCAATCTGGGAAGGGAAGACTCAACATTTTTTTTTGGCCAGAACAGAAAACAATTGCCATTTACACCCTTTCTAAGTCATCAAAGTCCAAACAATGAACTATTGAGGCTTAGGCTGGGGGCTATTATTGGTATACTACAGAGGGAGGAGTATATAATCAGGCACATTTTATTGCGATTTTTTATAAATCTACTTATTTTTTAATGACAGATTAACAAAGATTTGGCTCTGCTGCTGCAGCTGCACCTCTAAATTGAAATAAAACATTCTTTTAAGGGACAAAATTGTATTCATCCTTTCATAAAGCACAATTTTCAAACCTTGCCTTAGGTATATAAATGTTTTGGCCCAGCTCTGCTTTCTTGGATCGTACATTGTTGTACTTTCTATTGGTCTTGTCTCCTCAGTTAGCTTATAAGAGCCTTGAAAACAGACTATGTTTTCTCATTCCCCTTTAGCTATCAGTGCTGAGGCCATAGTAAGCATCCCCAAAATTTACTTAGTGTACAATTGACACAGAGCCTGTTGTCAAGAAAAAACTGTTGTTTTCTAATAGAATGTTTACATGATCAATTTCATTAGATATTTGACTCTTTCTAGACACAAGATAAATTCTCCACATTTTATTTCTAACCTTTACCTTTGGAAGTGCAGTGAGGAGCTATGTGATAAGATCTATCAATATTTGAGTTCTTTAGTTTGAAGACTTTTGTGAAGTAGTTATTTAAATTTTAAAAATACATTGTTTGGTTGCTTGGTTATATCCTTTGATTAACTCAAACCTTTATAAAAACTGAATTTTAACCATTGGGGATTTCAATTTTAATGAACAAAAATGTAAATTGTGAAGATAAGAAAATCCCACTCATCTTCAGTTTTCTAAAAAAAAAAACAGTAAAGGAAAAATTAATTCATATGTTTATATACTCAGACAAGTCTTAAATGCTGTAGACCTCAGTTTCCTTCAGTTTAAATTTTTCCTTATAAAATAAGAAGATTGAATTAGATGTCATCTGAGGACCCTTCCAAGTCTTTACAGTGTATTGAATCTTATTTATTTCATTTGTAAAAGGGACATAAGAATAACTTTTACTTATATGAAGTTAGAGGACCCTAACAGGTAATCTTGAGATCTCTTTTATCTCTGAGGTATATAAATAAATGATGGTTGTATGTTACCCACAAGAGTTGTTAGAAAATTTCCTTTTTTTTGGAGGGAGGGGAAGATCTCTAGGGGAGATCTTGTTTGACAAGCTTTAGCTTTGAGTGAATTTTGCATCCAAGTTATTGATTCTTGATAATGCTATGGGAAATTCTGACAGCCCTAGCAATGGTGGTAGATCCCAGGTACTAACCTTGCAACTTAGATAAAGGCATAAAGAACCCAAACAAAACAAAACAAGACAAAACAAAATAAAACATAAACAAACAAACAAAAAACTAGTACCCTCCTTAACAAGGATGCTCCTGTTAAAAGAATCTAGACCACTAAGCACTGTAAAATTGGCATCTTCCTTTGCAAAAGCTGGAGTTGGTGTTTTAATTTGTAAAGATAACTGATAACTGATTATTAGAGGCTTCCTGTGGTCATGTAATAAATCCACCAAGAAGCATTTATCAAGTGCCTACTATTTATCATTTATGCTTAGACTCTGGAAATACAATTTGATAGTCCCTACTTGCAATAGCTAATATTTACATGAACTTTTACATGTAGTATCTCATTTGGTTCTCATAACAGTTCTACAAAATAGCTAATGCAAGGAAGATAATATTATAGAGTTAGAACTAGGAAGGACCTTTGAAGTCATCTAATTTAAGAGGTAAAGAAATCTAAGCACATAGTAATTACATGATTTACCTAAGATCATGAAGCAAGTAAGTGTCAGAAACAAAATCCGAACTTAGAGCTGGATCACTGGCCTTTTCCTCTCGGAGGCAGAAAGTGGACTACTATTTGATATCTATGAGTATCCTTCTTGACTTCTTTATAGGCTTTGACACTATAATCATCTCTCCTCTAATAATCCCTTTTCTCTAGGCTTTTGTGGTACATTGCTCTCTCCTGGTTCTTCTCCTGCCTGTCTAAATATTACTTTTTGATTTTCTCTGTTGAATCTTCATCTAGGTCATACCCACAAACTGGCTATTTCCCAAGGTTCTATCCTCAGCCTTCTTTTATCCTTCTTTTATATTATTTTGCTTGGTGATAGCATCAATTCTTGTGGATTCATTTTTCACATCTATTTAGATGATTCTCAAATCTATTTGCCCAATCCTGACTTCTCCCTCACATTTCTATCTACTTATTAGATAACTTGAACTAGATATCTATTAGATGCCTTAAACTCAACATGTCTAAAACCAAACTGATGATCTCTCCCCTCCCAAAAACCCTTCCCTCTTCCTAATTAACTTATTACTATTGAGGGTACCAATGTTGTCCTAGTCACTTAGGCTTATAACTTCGGTGTTCCTCGACTCTTCATTTCTCCTCCCCCCCATATCCAATCAGTTGCCACGTCCTGTAATTTCTACATTCTCAACATCTTTTAAATACTTCTTTACCTTTGTTCAGACACTGTCATCACTCTGGTGGAGGCCCTCATCACTTAGCACGTGAACTATTGAAATGGCCTGCTATTTGGACTCCTTGGAACTTCCTGCTTCAAGTTCCCTCCATTGTCAAAATGATCTTCCTAAAATACAGGTCTGAAAATGTCTTTCCCTAGTCAGTAAACTTCCAGTGGTTGTCTTCCATGCATATAGCTCTGTTCATCCTCAACTCCACCTCCTAGATTCCCTGCCTTCTGTCAAGTCTCAACTAATGGTCCCACCTTCTACAAAAATCTTTATAAATCTCCCTTTAAAGATAACCCTTGCACTCTGTTGATTATCTTTAACTTATCCTTGTTCATACAGTTGTGTATTGTCTCCCCCATTAAATTGTGAGTAGGGATTTTTGTTTGTTTTATTTGGCTTTACTTTGTGTCTTTACTGCTTAGCCCAGTGCCTGGAACATAGTAGGTCCTTAATAAATACTTGTTGGCTTGTTCTTAACATGAGAAAAATATAAAGAAGATAAAAGTATAACTATGAACAACAAAGCTCAATTATAGCATGCATTAAGAAAATGAGATGCAGCATAATATAGTAAATAGGGCACTAGACTCGGAATCAAGGAGACTCAGATTCAAACTCTACCTAGTTGTGTGGCCCTGGGAAAGCTGACCTCTCTGTGTTTTAGTTTCCTGATCTATAAAATGAGGGGGTTTGACTAGATGGCATGTAAGGTTTCTTCCAAGGCTAAGTCTATAATCTTAGATAAGGCATAGTGGGAGCCAGGAGACGTAGGTTCTAATCTTCATTTCATAACTGATTTACCATGTGACCTTGAACAAATCACTCCATCTTTCTGGGCTTCAGTTTTCCTATCTGTAATTATGAAGAGTTTATGCTAGATTATCTCAAAGATCACTTCTGGCTCTAACATTATTTTTTTTTGTTTGTTTTAGGAGGGGGGAAAGCAGGGCAATTGGGTTAAAGTGACTTGCCCAAAGTCACATGACTAGTAAGTGTTAAGTGTCTGAGGTTAGATATGAACTCAGGTCCTCCTGACTCCAAGGCCAGTGCTCTATTCACTGCACCACCTAGCCACCTCTGCACTAAAACTTTTTTTTAAAGAAATGCTTTATTAACTTCTGTTTTACATCATTAATTTCTGCCAGATTTTGAGTTACAATCATTTTCCCCCTGTTATTCCCCTACCCAACCTCCCAGAATAGCAGTCCCACAAGATATCGCTTCCTCCAATCTACTCTGTCCCATACCTTCTCCCATACCCCCTTCAATTTTTCCATTAGAGGAAGGTGAATCTGTGTGTCCCAATGCCTGCACATCTTATCTCCCAATTATAAGCAAAAGAGTATTAATAATAGTATTTATATATATTTGAAACATTTAATTTTAAGAACTCAAATTTCAGATCCATTCCCTTCCTCCCTTGTCACCCATTCCCTCTGGGAAGATAAGTAATTCAGTATGTGTTGTACATGTCTAGCTATGCAAAACATTATCATAGTAGATATATTGTACAAGGCTGCTTATAATTCCCTCCCACTCATCCCACCCCCCCCCCCACCTGGTCCATTCCCTACATGATCCTGTCCCAACCTCCCCTCACCCCAAGGATGCCCTCCCATCTATCATCCCTCCTCTCATCCCCCTTCCCCCTATTCTGCTGCAGGTTGAGATATCCCATTTAGTATGTATGTCATTCTCTCCCAGAACAAAATTCAATGAGAGTGTGGTTTTGCCTTTTTGCCTTCCTATTCTTCCCCTCCCTTGCAGCCACTTCCCCTTGCTTCTTCTACATGAGATAGTTTACCCTACCCTGTCTCTCCCCATCTCCTCTTGCCACTTTTCTCTCTCACCTCATAAATTCACCCCTTAAGTATCATCCCTTCCCAACAAATTCAACCTATGCCCTCTATCCATATATAACTGTAAACATATACACACAAATTCACATATGTATTCATATGACCACACACCCTTCTTCCATTATTTTCATACTGAGAAAGATTTCATCAGTCACAGTTATTCTTCCATATAGAGAATTTAAATCATCAACTTTGATAAGTTCCTTTTGATTTCTTTCCCTGATTACCTTCTCAGGCATCTCTTCCTTCTTGTATCTGGATGTCAAATTTTCTATTCAATTCTGGTTTTTTCTCAAGAATGCTTGAAAGTTCTCTATTCCACTGAATGACCATATTTTCCCCTGAAACAGAATACTCAGTTTTGCTGGGTAGGTGACCCTTGGGTTCATTCTCAGTTCTTTTGCCCTCTGGAATATCATATTCCATGCCCTTTGATTCCTCAGTGTAGAAGCTGCCAGGTCCTGGGCTATTCTGATTGTGTTTCCACAATATTGAAATTGTTTCTTCCTGGCTGCTTGTAGTGTTTTCTCCTTGATCTGGGAATTCTGAAACCTGGCTATAATATTCCTGGGAGTTTTCTTTTTGGGATCTTTTTCAGGAGGTGATCTGTGGATTCTTTCAACCTCTATTTTGCCCTCTGGATCTAAAACATCAGGGCAATTTTCCTTGAGAATTTCTTGAAGGGTGATTTCTAGGTTCTTTCCTTGATCATGGCTTTCAGGTAGTCCAATAATTTTAAAATTGTCTCTCCTGGATCTATTTTCCAGGTCAGTGGTTTTTCCCATGAGATATTTCACATTGCCTTCTAATCTTTCATTTGTTTGGATCTGCTTTACAGCATCTTGATTTCTCATAAAGTCATTAGCTTCCATTTGCTCCAGTCTAACTCTGAAGGAATGAATCTCCTCAGTGAACTTTGAGATTCTTTTTCCATCTGGCAAATTCGACTTTTTAAGGCATTCTTCTCCTCATTGTCCTTTTGGGCCTCCTTTGCCATTTGAGTTAGTCTATTTTTTAAGGTGTTGTTTTCCTCAGTCAGGCTGTTGACCCTCATTTCATACTTTTCCTGCATCCTTCTCATTTCTCTTTCCAATCTTTCCTCCACTTCTCTTATTTGATTTTTAAAGTCCTTCTTAAGGTCCTCTATGGCCTGCAACCCGCTCATGGTTTCCCCTGGGGCTTTTGGAGCAGGACTTCTGACCTCACAGTCCTTTTCCCACTCTATGCCCCCAAAATAGGAGTCTCGGGTTGCATTTTTCTGTTTCCTTTGCCTTGGCATGTTGCCACTTAATTACTTGACTTTTGGGCTTGTTGCCTCACTATGGCTTTAAGGCCAGATAGAGGAATTTTCTTCCTGAACGTGTGGGGGGCAACTTCCATTTCTGGCAAGCTGTAAACCCACCCACGACTTCCTCCCCAGATCACAATCCAGATCCAGGGAGGTTAAAGCAAGAGCGATTACCCCCCAAGACTGATCACTGGATCTCCCCACAGTTTACAGGCCAGGAGCTGGAGCTGCCTCTGAAAACTAGAAAATGGCGTGTTTCCTCAGTGGTTTCTAGCCCCCAGGGGAGGGAGCTGATGCATTCCCCAAATGCTGGTCCCAAAGTCCATAGGACACTAACCTCTTACTTTGTCCTAAGCATGTCTATGTTGATAATTCTGGAGTCGCCACAACTCCTGGTGTTCTGGGGTCTCTCCAGCCGGCTACTGGCCCTGCCGCCCTGGGGCTAAAACCTTGGCTCACGGGGACCTGGGCTCCGCTTAGCTTGGCTCCCCGTGCTCTGCGTGCTTCCAGCTACCAGACCACTGTGCTGGTCCTTCCTGCAGGGCTGCTGGGCTGTCCTCAGTGGGAGGTTAGCTTCTCTGTGTCATTCTGTGGGTGCTGGGGCTCCAGAAGTTGTTCAGAGTCCCCTTTTACATAGTTTGGGGAGAATCTGGGGGCAGAGTGGCTTGGATGAGCTGTTTCTACTCCGCCATCTTGGCTCTACCCCTGCACTAAAACTTTTAAAACACCTTGTACTTTGATATAAATATAGTCATTTCTTAGATGTGATTATTTCCTTCAGTGGTAGAAATGGCAGTCTATCCATGCATTTTCATCCTATGCAACTCTTTTTTTTTTCTTTTTTAAATTTTTTTTTTTTTTTGCTTTTTGGAGGGCAATTGGGTTTAAGTAACTTGCCCAAGGTCACACAGCTAGGTTTTTGTTTGTATGTGCATTAAGGTTGGATCCGAACTCAGGTCCTTCTGACTCCAGGGCTGACACTCTACTCACTGTGCCACCTAGCCACCCCTTTTTTTTCTTTTTTAATCAAATGTTTTATTAACTTCTAGTTTACATCATTAATTTCTGCAAGATTTTGAGTTACAAATTTTCTCCCCCTTTCTCCCCTACCAACCACCCCAAAATAGCAATCCCACTAGATAGCCCCTCCTCCAATCTGCTGTCTCCCATATCTTCTCCCATACCCCCTCCAACTTTCCAGTAGGGCACAGTGGATCTCTATGTCCCAGTGCCTGTATATCTTATTTCCCAGTTACATGTAAAATAATATTAACAATAGTATATATATGTGTGTGTATGTGTATGTATGTATATGTATATGTATATATATTTAAACATTTGATTTTAAAACTTTGAATTCAAGATTCATTCCCTTCCTCCTCTGTCACCCACCCTTATTGGGAAGATAAGCAATTCAGTATAGGTTATATATGTGTAGCTATGCAAAACATTTCCATAGTGGATATATTGTAAAAGACTGACTATATTTCCCTCCCTCCTATTCTACCTTCCACTTGTTCTATTCTCTACTTTGATTCTATCCCTTTTCAAAAATGGGTGCTTCCAACTTCCCAACCCCCCACCTGCCTTTCCTTCCATTACCCCCCCCCCCCATTCCCTTCCCCTCTACTCTCCTGTAGGGTCAGATACCCTATTTAGTGTCATTCCCTCCCTAAGCCAAATTCACTGAGAATAAAGTTGGCCCATTCCCTTTTGCCTTCCTGTTCTTCTCCTCCATTGTATCCATTTTCCCTTGCCTCTTTTATATGAGATAGTTTAACCCATTCTGTTTCTCCCCATCTCCTCTCATTATATTCCTCTCTCACCTCTTAATTTCACCTTTTAAGTATCATCCCTTCCTATTAAATTGGTCCTGTGCCCTCTATCTATGTATACCTGTACACACACACACACACACACACACACACACACACACACATATATATACATTCACATATGTATTCATATACCCATATACCCTCCTACACACACACACACACACACACACACACACACACACACACACACACATTTCTATTCCCTTCAACTATTCTCATACCGAGAAAAGTTTAACCAGTTACAATTATCATTTTTCCATGTAGGGATGTAAAGAGTTCACCTTTAATAAATTACTTATGATTTCTTTTCCCTGTCTACCTTCCCGTGCTTCTCTTACTTCTTGTATCTGAATGTCAAATTTTCTATTCAACTCTGGTTTTTTCATCAAGAATGCTTGAAAGTGATTGTATGAAGAGGAGGTGGTGGAGAACGGAGGTGATAGGCCTGGGGACCGAGCTGCAGCCACCGGACAAGGACTGCCGCGATGTCGGGCAAAGACCGCATCGATATCTTCCCTTCGCGAATGGCACAGACCATTATGAAGGCTCGATTAAAAGGAGCACAGACGGGCCAAAACCTTCTAAAGAAAAAATCTGATGCCTTGACTCTTCGATTTCGGCAGATCTTGAAGAAGATCATTGAGACCAAAATGCTAATGGGTGAAGTGATGCGAGAAGCTGCTTTCTCACTTGTGGAAGCCAAATTCACAGCTGGCGACTTCAGTACCACTGTTATTCAGAATGTGAACAAAGCCCAAGTGAAGATCAGAGCAAAGAAAGATAATGTAGCAGGTGTCACCTTGCCAGTGTTTGAACATTATCAAGAAGGAGCTGACAGTTACGAATTGACTGGTTTGGCCAGAGGTGGGGAACAACTGGCCAAACTGAAGAGGAACTATGCCAAAGCAGTGGAGTTGCTGGTGGAGCTAGCTTCACTGCAGACTTCCTTTGTTACACTGGACGAGGCCATTAAAATTACGAACAGAGGGGTGAATGCCATTGAGCATGTGATCATTCCCCGGATTGAACGCACACTTACTTACATCATCACGGAACTGGATGAACGAGAGCGTGAAGAGTTTTATAGGTTAAAGAAAATACAAGAGAAGAAGAAGTTTCTCAAAGAGAAAACAGAGAAAGAATTGGAGTTACGGAAAGCAGCTGGAGAAGTATTGGAGCCTGCTAATCTATTGGCTGAAGAGAAAGATGAAGATCTTCTGTTTGAATAGCCCCTCCTGTTCTATAGTCTTCTTTGAGACCTTGGTCTTGTGGTTTTCTTATAATACATGGTATCCAGGTTCTGTATCTAATGAGGCTATTTGTTATAGCCCAAGAGTTCTACTAATTGATATTAAGTTATTGGGATTATTTGGAGAGATCATGATTATATCAGTCATTTGTAGGGCCTACTGCTATTTAGTGGTAATTGACCAGCCTAGGAACCTATAGAACTATGACCTATTGATATTTCTCCCCTTCTGGGTCTGTGTATAGAAGCAGAGTTGTGGTGTTTTATGCTTTAAATCATATATGAAAAACATCCCTTTGAAATGATTCATCCTAATGTATAGCCTGACTCCTACATATGTGGCCATCGTTTTGATCTACTTTCAGCCTCTGCTTTTGTCACCATGGTGCTTCAGTATAGTATTGTGTAAATAACTTCACATCTTTTTTTTCTGGTATGGCTGGTCTCAGTCCTATGGAAGAAGACTTTCCCCTCCATTATGGAAGAAATTCTGCCAATTCCTGTAGTATAAGCAGAGTAAAAGAATTTCAAAATGAAAAAAAAAAGAATGCTTGAAAGTCCTTTATTCCATTGAATTACCATATTTTCCCCTGAAACACAATACTCAGTTTTGCTGGGTAGGTGATCCTTAGTTTTAATCCTAGCTCCTTTGACCTCTGGAATATCATATTACAGGCCCTTTGATCCTTCAGTGTAGAAGCTATCATATCCTGTGTTATCCTTTTTTTTGCTTTTTTGGGGGGTCAATTGGGATTAATTGACTTGCCCAAGGTCACACAGCTAGTTTTTGTATTAAGTGTCTGAGTCCAGATTTGAACTCAGGTCCTCCTGACTCCAGGGCTGACTTCACTGCGCTACCTACCCACCCCTAGATCCTGTGTTATGTTATCCTGATTGTGTTTCCACAATATTCACATTGTTTCTTCCTGGCTGCTTGTAATATTTTCTCCTTGATCTGGTAATTATGGAATGTGGCTATGATATTCCTAGGAGTTTTCTTTTTGGGATCTTTTTCAGGAGGTAATCGCTGGATTCTTTCAACCTCTATTTTGCCCTCTGCGTCTAAAACATCAGGGCAATTTTCCTTGAGAATTTCTTGGAGGATGATTTCTATGTTCTTTTTTTGATCATGGCTTTCAGGTAGTCCAATAATTTTTAAATTATCTCTCCTGGATCTATTTTCCAGGTCAGTGGTTTTCCCAATGAGATATTTCATATTGCCTTTTATTTTTTCATTTGTTTGGATCTGTTTCATAATATCTTGATTTCTCAGAAAGTCACTAGCTTCCATTTGCTCCAGTCTAATTCTGAAAGAATGGCTCTCCTCAGTGAGCTTTTGAGATTCTTTTTTCCATCTGGCAAATTCAGCTTTTTAAGGTATTCTCCTTATTGCCTTTTTAAGCCTCTTTTGCCATTTGAATTAGTGTATTTTTAAGGTGTTAATCTCTTCAGTCAGATTGTTGATTCTCATTTCATAATTTTCTTGCATTGTTCTCATTTCTCTTTCCAATTTTCCTCCACTTCTCTTATATTGTTTTCAAAATCCTCCTTAAGGTCCTCTATTGATCTGACCTCCAAGGTCAGGGGTGGCCAGGTCTTACCTTATTCCAGCCTTCAGTGTATACCTGGTTGTAGTCCATCTACGTTCCCCAAGAACAGAGTTCCAAGCCAAGAGAGTCAAATAGTAGCAAGACTTTATTCAGCAGCTTCTTATGTGATTACATCCTAACTTCTACATCCTACTCTATCCTAACTACTACCTCTTCTGCAGTTACATCCTAATCCCCATCCTAACTCTACATCCTACCTCCCAACACTTTGAGCTTCCCTCCTCTTATCCCCCTTCAGCCCCTCCTTCCCCTCAGGCAGAAGTTGCCACATCACCAAGTCTGAGCTAAACACAAGGCAACAAGTCACGGTCATGAAGCTCCCATCCTGGAACAGAGCTTATCTCGCAGAATGTCAGATTCTCCTCCACAGTGCTAGGCAAAACATGAATCATAGCAAGGTCAGCATGTAATTTACACAAAGCATGATTCACTGCAAAGTCAGCCCATTCAGGGTCTCATGCCTCCAGAGGAACTGCACGTAGAGCCCCAACACTCTATGGCCTGTAACTAGCTCATGTTTTTCTTGGAAGCTTTTGGTGCAGGAATTCTGACTTCACTGTCTTCCTCATGTTCCATGCTTTGATCCTTTTTGTCCCCAAAATAGGAGTGTAAAGTTGGGTTGCTCTGCTTGCTTTGCTTCCTTAGTTTGCTCATGTTGCAACTTAATTACTTGACTTTCGGACTTTTTGCCACAGTAGGACTCTGCCACCAGAGAGGGGAGCTTCATCCCAAATGCTGGGCTTTTCTCAACTGCAAAAGGTATTAGTTGGGTGCCCTCTCTGAATCCTCCACATGCTCTGGCAAGCTGTTCGCACACCCTAGGACCTCCACCCTAGACAACAATCCAGATCCAATCAGGTTAAAGCAAGAGCAATTACCCCTCAGACTGTTTGCTTGGTCCCCCTACAGTCTGTAGGCCAGGAGCTGAAGCAGCCAAGTGGCTGTGGCTGAACAGTCGCTACACCTCAGCCACTTTTTGTCCCTGGGGGCAAAGGCCAACCCCACTCCCGAAATACTGGATCCCAAAGTCCACACTGCACTGACCTCTCACTTTGTCCTTTGCATCTATGTGTTGATAATTCTGGAAACCTCCATAGTTGCAGGTGATCTGAAGTCCCTCCAGCTTGTGGTTGATCAGGCCTGCCCTGATGCTAAAACTTTGGGCTCTCATGGGGCTGGGTTTGGCTCCCAGAGTGATGCTCTGGTTGCTTCCTACTGGCCTGCCAAGCTGTCCTCAGCGGGAGGTTAGCTTCTCTGTGCCATTTTGTGGGTTCTATAGCTCCAAAGTTTCCTCATAGTCACCTTTTACATGAATTGGAGGAGGTGGAAGCTGCAGCCCCACACAAGTCCTGTTTCTATTCCCCATCCTATGCAATTCTTAACTGTATTCTCATGTGAGTTATTGACAGTGGGACCTTCAAAGGAAGGTACCTTTTATATCTTTTGATAAGGTGTTGGTAACAATGGAGCATGTAGGCTATCCTTTGGTTAACCCTCTCTTACTACATGAGGACAGTTCATATATTGAGCCTACAAGTACTATATATATCCTGGACAAACATCATCTGTGTACAATGAACTTGGCCAAGAATTGAATAGGAAAAGGAGAGACAGAGAGAGAGCCAATTTGGTTTTAGAAACTGCAAAACTTTTTTTAATGAACACAATTTGCTCCCTGAAACATAGGTCCACATTTGGAACATCAACATTCTACTGGTAATGAAGCATTGCTTTATCATTTGTAAAAATCTGTCACTTTCCTTCTCAAATCTCCATCAGTCATGCCCAGGTGTGTGTGTAGATTATTTTCATAAAGACCTGTTCACTTCCTTTTCTAGTTATATATCTCTCTGATGACATTCTCTATGGTACAAAGCCCACACAATTTTTCATGTCAATATGTTGCAACCTACCCATGCCAAACCTCTTCATGGTCTTTCAGGATAGCTTCAACTTTAATTTTTTAGAGACTATGGTATTCTATGACTTGCAACAATGCTTCACTACTGGGAAAATATTGATTTAAAAAATATGGGCCTATGTTTTAGGGAGAAGCTTGGGTTCATTAAAAGAGCTTTGCAATTTCTAAAAGCAATCAAGCTCTCTTTCCTCTTCCTATTCATTTCCAGGCCCAGCTCCTTGTGTATACATCATGTTTGCTCAAGATATATAACTCTCCCTCTCTCTCCCTATCTTCTTATCATAACACCCAACTTCTTATCATAACCTGAACAATAGAAGTTCTTCATTTGTTTCCTATTTTATGGATAGTTAGGCTCAAATTCTTTTGAGTGATTAGGAATTTCATTTAGGAGGTTCTATATTTCATGTAATAAGTATAGACATTTGCTAACAGGAGCACATGGATGATGTCTCATCTTTGGGTAATCCATTTTCCATTTCAACTGTTTGTTAGATATCTTTCATTACAGTGGCAAACACCTCTGTCAAGCATAGAGCTCTCTATTTTATTCCTTGTTAGATATTAATAACCAGAGGGCCATCAAATAAATATTTTGTTGGTAAATCTTGCAAAGAATCTTATATGATTTATACATGTGCAGAAAAGACAGCGTGTTGGAAGACCTTTAAAGATATATTTTCTTCTACCAAATCAGATGCTTCTTTATAGCAACAGGCAATAATGTATTACTGATCAATTTTTGTGTCTGTAAAGAAGTGATCTTCCATAGAATATCATTTGTAAACATCTGACTCTTCTTCTCAAACCTCCATCCTGGACCCCTGGAGAAGATCTGCTTAAAGCTTAGGCTTTGGTTCATATTTAGGTTCTCCACCCAAAAAGGTGTAGAAAGGTACTTAATATATGATGATAATCAGATATGGGACAGGTATTTACTTCCTACACACAAAAGAAATGTTTAATATGAAAGGCTCTCACAACTCTAATTGACAGAACAATTTAAATAAGCTAAAAAGCAGCAAAAATAGCCAATTATACTTTGCTAAAAGATTAAACCCTCAAACTATCAAAACAAAACATTATCTAGGACTATTAAACAGGCATTTACATTTTGTATCTGCTCTGTACTATTCCCTTCATAGGAGGTTTCCTTTGACAACCAAGGTGTTGGTTATCTTCTCTAATAGTGCTGGAGTAAAAGCTGAGACACTTTCTGGAGTTCAGTTCTTACCACCTGAAGGCCCAGAATCTCAGGATGACTTGAATTCACAAGTCATTTGAGTCTTCAAACTTGGACACAGCTATCTAGTGATCAATGTTTAGTCGCCCAATTAGGCAAAGAAACATAAAATGGAAGAAATAATCAGAAACCTGCTGCTCAGGTAGAGAAGGGCCACTCTTCTCCAACCTTTCACTACAAGTGTTGAAATTATGAGGCTATCTGGAGGATCAAGGAAGAGGGAAATAGCAGGAGAGTTAATCCCTTTGTAAAGGTTAACTGAGTTATCAGCTCTTGCTAAGTGGTCAAAACAGAGATTGGTTCATCATTCCTAAAGAACTTTAGTCCTTTACTGATGAGTTACCATAGCTGGCTGGAGGCAGCTAGGGGCTTCTTCATCATCCTCAAAATGCCCATATGTTGTGTTAGCAGACCCAATAAGCTAGAAGTATCCAGGAAAACCTCTACAGATACTCTGTTATCAATTTTTAAAAGCTAGATTAGCAATTATTTATATTTTATTACTTACCCTTTCCCTCCTATTGACCTCAGGACTGTTTTATTTTCAGAATAGAATTCCTACATATACATATACATACATACATACACACACACACATATATATATATATATATATGTAGGTATGTATGTATTTGGTTTAAGCCAGCTGCTTTTTTCATCTTTGTTTTCTTTGATGTCATTTCTATTTCTTCATATGGTACTTTAAGGACTGTGATATTATAGTCTAGCTATTATTGCTCCATTGTAACTGAGGGAGGAAAGACTGTATTATAGAAATCTTTAGCATTATTTTACATTTTCTTCTGTTTATTATTATCCTACTTCTAGTTCATACTTAAGTGATCTTGAGATAGCTTTGTTTAGCTGGATCTATTACCAAGAATTCTGAAACTTGAAATTCTCTTCATGTTTTTGTTTTGTGAAATAACAGCTTTAACCATCCTCGTTTGTGAGATTTTTCACAAGGAAATTTAAAGTCTTGGTGGTGTTGCCTTTGACTGTAATAGCTCCCTTCTTGACAATGACAGATATAGATGAAAGAAAGGGAGAGATATATTTAAAAAGCAAGAAAGATAGCTTCTCTCCTTAAGGAGCTCACATTCTAATGGGAGAGGATAACATATTATGGGAGACTGAAAAGGGAAGATGATACATCTACAATTACATGGTTTGGGGTCAGTAGGTGAAAAATGAGGTGACTCCCATGTCTGAGGCAAGATAAGTTGAGAGGTCACTTATCAAACCCAGTGTAGTTCCAGGAGCAAAATCCAAAGTTTCTATGGGAAACAGGTGGGGATTTTGGCATGAATGACAGGTGGCAGTAAGACAAAATATCTGTTGGTTGCAGTGGTTTCCATGATCTTTTGGTCTGCTGGTAGCAATTGATTTACATGGATTAACATTACTTAAGATATAGTGACAGTCTGTGTTGATATCTGTTCTTTTATCCATTTCTTATTTGATGGTAGTAGGCAGGTCATCACTAGATTACTTAAAAAAATAGTTGTAACTGATTAATAAACCTTTTGGTCCTTCTTAATGTTATTGACTTCTTGAGATTATCTCCAATTTATTCCATGTATATCTTATTTGTACATAGTTGTTTGTATATGTTTCTTCTTGCTTTCTAATTATACTGTGAGGTTTTTGAGATCAAGACATGTTTTCCCCTTTCTTTTATTCCCAGACCTTATCACAGTGCATGACACATAGTAAGCACTTAATAAACTGATCCCACTGACTTCTTTATTTCTCATTCCAAGGAAAACCCATGAGCTGTTGTGCATTTGTTTTAATTTCATGGGTTACTATGACCAGACTCATAAATTAGTAGGCAACTTACCCAAGTGAAGTTCTCTGAATTTTTTGCTTGTCAGAAAGCAGGCACAGTCTATTGCTAGGACTGTACTTGAAGCTATTCCAACATTGTAGAATGTGCCAAAGCCTGTGCTCCACTGGTTTAGCCCTTGAATACGCAGGGTACTCTCCACTGGACTATAAGGAATAGGATTTTGTGGAGGATAAAAATAAAGATAGTTGATTAAAGAGGAAATTGCCAATTTTTACTCTGTTGATATACCATACAATAGTAATCAGGGAGAGGACTGTGGTTAGTCCTCCTTTGGATCCATGTGGGTAAACAATCCAGAATGCCTTGTAAATGGCTCAGCATGACCATCCACTGTGTTATCATTCTGTTATATGCTTATTCAGCATATAACCTCCTTACAAAGCCAGAGAACACAAAAGGAATTTAATCTGGAGCATAATATACTTTGTTCTTATTGAACTATTTCATATATACTTTGTAAAAGAAAGCCATCAAGATGTAGAAATATACATTTGCACACCTACGTGGTTTTTGAACTACAAACAGGGACATAAATATATGTGTGTGTGAGGTCTTTCAACCCTCTGGTATTCTGGTCTATTCAATTTACTTTTGTAATAGTGGTTTCTTTAGTTGCATTCTTCAAAGCTTGAAAATTCTTTTGCTCTAGCTGTAAGTATGCTTGACCTTAGTTTTAAAATCGGAGAAACAAGGTTAACTATTTCAATTTACTTTGATTTTATCTTCTTTCTTCTGGGCTAGCAGTGTGAATGGAGAGGAGAAACAGCAAGGACATCTTCTCTTTCCTTTCTCCCCAAAGTCAGCACTGTCATTGGGTTAAGTTTCCAACGGGAATCAACATAGATCAGAAGAAATCCCACATGGAGGAATTGTGATTCAGTCAAATCAGTAGTACCTTGGGTTATTTTCTCCAGACATCTGGTGGGAAAAAAAGAAAAAAAATCATGACAACATAATATTAGGGCTAATCCCAACAGGTTTGGGAAGTTAAATCATACTTTCACCTTCCTTTGGCAGAGCTAATTAAAAGTTTAAAAAATCTTATTGATGATTGAATAGTGTTGAACAGATCAGATGTCAGACCTTGAAATGAATATCTCTTTCAAAAAACATTGTCCCCAAACACATTTCTCTTGTGTACCCTGAACAACAATAGAATCCTACTTCAAATACAGGAGCCACATGCTTTCCTGCTTTTATGAAAGAATTAAAATATTTGTTACCTGCGTGTCTCATTATTTCATTTGCATTAAGACAAATTGGGATGGAAAGAGTTTGTTCTTTTCAATTTGTTTATTGCATGACTGTTCTAACTTGCAAGCAAATACAACACTGACCTCTACAGAATCTTTAATCTTCTTCATTGAAGACTAAGAGGTGGGGTTTGAAAAGATCAAAAGCACAGAGGCTTTAGAGGAACAAAAGATAAAATATGCTAGGAGGTCTGTACTAGTTGTAAAATGGTAACATTTTTGACATGAGTGATGTGGTAATTGCCATCAAACCTAATTTCTTATTGATATCCTTTCTTTTGACTGAGGAGACCTTGTCTAAGTAACTAGTTTAGGAGTAGGAGAAAAGTAATCATTAGTATTGTGAATTGTTTCCTGGGCTGGATGCTTGGTGAAATGAGTGCATATGGTCAGGAAAAGGATGGTCTAAACAATCACTACATTTGTTCCTCAGAATCTTGGTTCTAGTGTTAGTCTTGTGTGGTGGGGTCTCATTCTTTCTTTAAAAATAGTTTTTATAGTTTCTTTTTTTATTATTCCACTTGTACTCTTACCCACATTGAACCCTTTCTTATAAAAACAACAATAAAGTATTCAAGTAAAGCTAGCCACCATTGTTGTTTGTCCTTTGTTTTTGAAGAGGACCAGTGATATCAGTGGTGATGTCTTGACTTGTGCTTGAGTTGGATTTAAGTGAGGCAGAGTTGCACAAAGTCATAAGACTCCCTCTCACTTTCAGAGTCACCAAAGTCCAGTGGAAAGTGAAAAGTCAGGACTGGCAATGACCCAGAATTCAGTAAATGACTATGGAATCTTTGATACCTGACCAAACTCCACAGTTCCTGCTTTAGCCATATTCATTGGACAAATTGTTTTCATCCTACCATTCCAATAGGGGAAGTCTTCACATACTTGGGGTAGACATCTCCTTAATTCACCATCAGACTTAAGCTTGTTTGTTACCCTCAACCTGGGTTAGCCCATCTGCCAAGATGCTTCTTGGAGTCAGAGGTGAGATAGGTGGACACGAAAGGTGGATGAGCAGGCCTGAAAAGGGCTTGGAAAACCCTCACACCAGACATGGTAGCCCTCCCTGAATAGCCCATGCACCCTAAAAGTATATACTGAATCCCATACCAGTAGTTCCCATCTCTTTTCTAAAAGAAGGAAAGTATATTGCCTGATCAATTACATAGCATTGAGATCATTCTTTATAATTCATATGAGTTTGACTGCTCTTTATTGTTGCATCTTACATTACTGTAATGATTATGCTTTTTTTGGTTCTCTTTTCTTTACTATGGATGACTTCACAGAAGTCTTTTCATGTTTCACTGAATCCTAATATTTTGTTATTTCTTACAGAGGCACAGTCTTTCATTACATCTGTGTACCACAATTTGTTCAGTTATTTCCAATTTTTTTGCATACCCATGATGTTTCCAGATTTTGTTTTGTTACCACAAAGTGTGCTTCTATAAATATTTTGTTATATATAGGATGCTTCTGTCACTGACCTTGAGGCATGCAGCAGGGGAGGGGAAAGGAACTTGAGAATAAGCCAGAAGAAAGACAAGGCTAAAAAAGACAGAAACTACCTGTAGAAATTGCTTGGTGCCCCCAAAGAGCTAGCTATGACCACTTTTTGTAGTGTAAGCAGATAGACCAAGGGTTTAGGATGTAAAAAACTTTTTTTTGTAACCCAGATTTCCCAGAGAAGGAGTTGGAGATGCTCTGTAATAGATTTCTTTTCATTAAGTAGTCTCAATTGTGACAATATATATGTATGTGTGCATAGATATTTATGCGTGTATATATATGTATATATAAATATATATATATATATATATATATATATATATATATATATATATATATATATATATTACTTCCAGTTGTTCCACTGATGAGCTGAGTAGACCTGGCTAAATTACTTAACTTCTCTGTGTCATTTTCTTTGTTTTAGCAAGTAGTATTAATACAAATGAGATTACATCTGCTACAATAAAATCACTCTGGAGTGAAGAGCTGGATAGAAATAAGGTATTTGAACCTAAAAGAAAAAAGAGCCTAATACTGCTTGTTAACAATAATAATAATTATTATTATACTCAATATATAGCACTTTAAAAATTACAAACCAATTTATATACATCATTTCACAACAATGTGAAGTAAGAACTATGGGTATTGTTATTCCCATTTTAGAGAGGATGAATTTGAAGACTGGAAAGTTATACTGCCTTGCCCAGAGTCATAGAGTTTATAAGTTTTTGAAGTGTTGACTCAAACACAATGCTTCCTCAAGTTTGGCACAGTATCCATCATGTCAATGAGGCTGAAATGGACCTTAGGAATAATTTACTCCATCACATTATTTTACACATGAGGAAACTCAAGCCCAGAAAGCTGCATTGATTTAATCCTAGTCATACAGAGAGTATAAATAGCAGGATCAAGATTAGAATTAGTCTTTTAATTCCAAGCCCTAGCTCTCTTTCTTTGTACCTCCATATGCCTCAACCTGCCTCATAACAGGCTCCCCTTAAAACATTTTTTCTTGCTTTTAAAGTGTTTCCTTGGAATCCAGAAGCAAACGAGCTGCTTCATGGCTTTTTGATTATTTTTTTTTGGTTTGAATTATTAGCTCTAATTTTGTATGGGTCAAAATGTTACAGATGGGGGCTGCTTGGAAGATAGCAAGATTCATGGGCTTTAGACCTTGTGTTGCAATAAAGTAGAGTAGGGGGTATGAAGTAGGTGATGATAAATGTAATTCATCACAACTCCAATTTCTATCAGCTCTAATGGCCCAAAAGAACTACTGAAGTTCCTGAAAAGAGTTTTTGAAACCTATGTGGCCAGGAGGTGAAAGATCTATGTTTAAATCCAGTTTTTGCCATTTACTCACTGTGCAACCCTGGACAAGTCACTTTCCTGCCTGGGTCTCACTTTCATTATCCTTTTAAAAAATAGGAGGTGGGTTAGGTGATCTCCATAAGTCCCCTTTCAGGTCTAATAATAATTATAATTAACATTTATATTGTGTTATAAGGTTTGCAAAACACTTGACCAAGATAATTTCATTTGAACCTCACAGGAACTCTGTGAAGCAATTACTTTACTCCATTTTCAGATGGGGAAACTGAGACTCAGAGGTGAAGTGAACAAAAATAATTTGAAGTGGGATTTGAAACAAGATCTTCCTGAATCCAAATCCAGCACTACCTTATGTTACCTCTTGAACACTATATGATTCTATGATAAATGAAGATGTCTTCCCCAGAGAAATATAAATATTTCTTTTTCTCTCTCTTTTTTTTTTTTTTTCATTTTGGAGGGCAGTTGGGGTTAAGTAACTTGCCCAAGGTCACATGGCTAGGTTTTTGTTTGTGTGTTCATTGAGTGTCTGAGGTCCGATCCAAACTCAGGTCCTTCTGACTCCAGGGCCAATGCTCTACTCACTGCGCCACCTAGCCGCCCAAGATGAATATTTCTTGATAGCATTCAGCTCCCAATTCTTTTGTAACAAAAAGCTGTCTGACCATAATAGATTAAATACACACAATACATTATTGCTTTACAATCATATTAAAATGTGTCATTTGGGTAGCAATAATAATTTCCCCTTCTGATCATTTGTTTGTCAGCTTTTTGAGGGAATAGAACATTTCTTATACTCTCCTCATATCTCACAATATTGGAACCATCAGTAAGGCAAGAATGGCAATATTGAGATTCAAATGTGAAAAATTAACCAGTTCTATGAATCAAAAAATCATTCTTTATTGAGTCTTTGAAAATATAGTGCCTCTTCTCTAAGGCTAACTACCATCTCATCTACAGGTATTTTGTATTAACATATTTTCATACATGTAGTCTCTGGCATTAGAATGTAAGCTCCAGATGGGCAAGGACTGTTTTTTTGCCTTTTCTCTGCATCCCTAGCCCTTATTAACATAGTGCCTAAAACATATATATTAAGAATTTTAAAATATTTATTTAATATTTAATTTATGGAATAAAAAAGTATTTCCATAATATAGAATAATAAGAAAAGATGATTGCACATGAAACTGCTAACCCATTATATACAGCTTGCTATTCCTTTTAAACATATCATTCATTCATTGATTTATGCATTTTAAAGGTACTTTTTCATATAGGACAATAAAATGTAAGTTCTTTGAGGTTAAGGGATGTTTTGTTGAATTTTCAGAGCTTAGCACAATTCTTGGCAAATATCACACACTTAATAAATGCTTGTTGAATTAAATTTGAATTGTGTCAATCAAAGTTTATTTGCTAGGATATAATCTCTAGAGTTGCCACAGGATATCAGCTATCCTTTATTCTAAGACAGAATCATAGCCTCTACATACTGTTAACAAGGCTGGTTTTGCTGTCCTAATTTATGACAATACAAGGCAAAGACTTAATGATGAGTAACATTATACATGTAAAATAAAATGACAATTTTATGTATGTGCACACAAACATACATATACAGAAACACATATAATATACATATATGTATATGTTCACCTACACATACACACATAGATACCATATATGATAGTCTTAGCCCCAAACCTTAGATATAAGGCTTTCTGTGAAACAGGAATGGAAAATCATGTAAGTCTTGCTAGATCACGTTTACCTACCACAGTTCAGTTATCTATCTAGTGCTTTTTCAAACAACAATTTATTTGATCTCTAGAATGAGCTTTGTGAGGATGTTGCTATATAAATGTCAGTTTTCACCATTTCACAAATAAAGAAATAATGGCAAAGAAGCTTCAATGACTTGGCCAAGAACACCCTAGTAACTCTGATCTTCTGATTCCACATACAATGAGTCAGTTATCTCCCCAGTGAACCTTCCTATAGGTCTTTGATCTACTGAACTCTGAATCTGACCTAGAGGAAACAGAATTAAACACATAGGGCACACAACATTCAGCAAACTGATTAAAAAACTCCCAATTCAGGGCATGCACAATCCCATTAGAACTGGTCAATAAACCGATGTCAGTGGCTTGCCTCTGGCCTCTATTCTGTGCTATTCACAGCATTTTCACAGTAACAAAAATCTGAAAGAATATAAAGGAATATGAAAGATGGTGGAAGAGCAAATAATACCAACAGCATCTCTGTTCTACCACACTTTTTTCATATCATATACCAACAATTTACATTTAAGTCAAATTTTATTTTCTATGGATATAAATATGGGAAAAGATATCATAGTATAGGTTGTCCTTGGACTCAGAAAGGCCAGGGTTCATTTGCCACCTGTGGCACATATTGATTATGGGACTGTGGACCGATCACTTGGTGAAACCTGAAACCCCAGAGTAAAACCTCTCAATGCTCCAATACTATAAATTACAAAAAAGTTGTCTCATTGCACTGGGAATTACCTGCATTATTGTTGTTGTTCATTTGTTTCAGTCATGTCTGATTCGTTGTGACCCATTTGAAGTTTTCTTGGTAAAGTTACTGGGGTAGTTTGTCATTTCCTTCTCCAGCTCACTTTATAGATAAGGAAACTGAGGGAAACAGAGTTAAGTGTCTTGCCCAGGTTCACATAGCCAGTAAGTGTCGGAGGCCAGATTTGAACTCAGGAAGATGAGTCTTCCTGGCTCCAGGTGCCACATTCTATCCACTGTGCCACATAGCTGCCCATTCCCTACATTAACGCCTGACAAAATGAATGAATGTATTAAGTAATGAATTAATGAATGAAGCAAAAGACAGATGCTCCCAACTTTCTTTTTACCATATCTTCTTGCCCCCTTTCCCTCTAATAATGCCATTAAAGAGGCAAGTAGCAAAACTTCTAATAGAATTAATAGCAAAGTAGAGTGGAAAGAAATGCTTATTCTTCAGTCAGAAGATCTGGGTTTAGCTTCTGGCACTTGTTTCTTTCTATCTGCATGATACTGGGAAAGTCAACTTACTTTTCTGAGTCTCAGTCTCAGTCTCAGTCATCTGTAAAATGAGATTCTCTAAGGTCCCTTCCAGCATTAAATCTATGATTCTGATATAAACATGCGAATTTAGCAATGTTAGATTCTGAGGGCTGTTAAGTTTCTTATTCTTGAGTATCTTTTTAAGTGCCATCTTGAGTTCTTATAGAACTTGTGTAGAAGAAAGTCTGGTTTAAATGTGAACATGATGCTAGAGGCCAGGGAAAGATTATGTCATTAGACCCCAAAGCTTTGCAAAGTGGTCAAATTGCAGCATAGCACTCATACACCAAAGTGAAACCACAAACCCCAAACATTTTTCAATTATTGGCAAAACTGTGGCCTGGCATAAAATGCTAGCATCTAGCCAGAGCAGAGGGTAAGGTTGCTTCAGTAGCAATAGAGTACATAAAATGTGTGTACCTTGATTCAGAAGCAATTGATTGTTCCTGTTCATTTTCTTGCCTTTCATAGCTTCCCTTGTTTGCCAAAAAAGTGTAGAGGGACAAAAGACAGTGTAGTGCCTTGTGCAAATTAAAGGAGGGATGCTACAGGCCTTTTTTTCTGAAGCAAACTCCTTTAAAAATCTTAGGTTAGAAGCTTAAATGTGGACTGAGGGACTATGTCCTGTTTCTCCCTGCTGGGTTCATTTAGGATAAATCCCAGGCTGTCCTGCATTTTAGTTTGAGACTCTCACAGTGGGGGTGATTGGACTTTCTCTGCCCTAGGCACAACATATGCTACTTCCCATCACTTTAATAGGCATTAGTTCTGCAGACAGCACTGGTCAAATGTACATTATTCACAATCACTTTAATGCAAATATGCAAGGCTGAGAGAGTGAAATATGTCACAAAAGGAGAAATCATCCCTTTCTATTCCTTTCTGGCCTCCTTCTTGCAGTGTGTCTTCCTTCTTTTGGTCTTAAAAAAGTGAATATATAATTTTATTGTGAAAGCACTAAAACAAAATAAAGAACACAATTTTCATCACCCCAAAAAGATTTCTTTTGTTAAATGCCAATAATCAGGACTCTATTTTTTTCTTTTTCTTGTCCTCATTTTTATTTTTATTTATGTATGTGTGACTTTATACGTTTTGATTAATTTATTCTAATATCCATCCTGATATGTATTCTGACACTGTCACACTTAAAAGGAAGAAAAGAAGGAAATGAAAGAAATAAAGAGCAGGGCTATATTTAATCTGGTAAATGAAAATAAAACACACAATTAGGTTTGTATAGCAAAAATTAGCTTCTGCTGCATTTCCAACCTCTATTTAAGAAACTGTCTTATTCCTCAATAACAAGGCATCTGATCTGTAACAGCACACTTCTAGTACAGATTTGCAAATGTTCGATTACACATACATGCATTTTAAATCAGTGCAGTGCCTATGCTGTAGGACTCCCATCAAAACCATACAGAGCTAACTTAGTCTACTGGTTGTTGTGAATCTTGTCTCTCAAAACAGGCTCCTAAATCTGGGATGAAATCCCCAGCTTTCAAAAATTTTAACCCTTTTACTTTATTTTAATGGGAGCCTGGTGAATTTATTAACATATAACTATTTGTAACACCAGACAATTTGACATACTCCACCTTGCTTTACATTAAGCACATGAAAGTTGTTGTTCTTGTGGAATGAATAACTAAAATGCAGCCATCTGTATGTGATATTTGGAGGGATACATAATTGTACCCAGCACCCTGACAAGGCCATATGCTTGAATGGTAATATAGTATTTCTTTTAAAAAATGTGAAGAGTGATATGACATTTGGAAAACATTGTACTTCTTAAAATAATATGATGGAAATGTTAAGCAAATGCGGTGTTAGTCTGAGATTCACGTGTAGCAAACGTGCCATATGATGGAAACAGTGTGCCTCTGTTTTGCTCCATTCTGCTAACTTAATGATACACGTCAACATTATTACATATCATTTAATGCATATCTTAAGCAGCCGCTCTAAGCACCCTTCTGCTTTCTTTCCTTCTTATTGTCAAATCTATTGTTATGTGCGTGATGAACTGAAACAGGACAGAAAGGGAAAACAGATCCAATGAAGTGTTGGGCCACACATTATTCCTATTTTAATGCAGTCTTAAAATTAGATAATTACTTTAAGGATATTACTTTTTCCCCCTTATCCAAAAATTATTTTTCAATTGAAATAGCCAATTACCAGATGGATGGTGAGAGGTCCCTTCTCCTACTGGTGTCTGGTGATTTACATGGACACCTCCTATTAACACTAATGGAAGATGTGTGCATAAATCTCTCTACACCGAAAGGATAATGGTCTCCTATTAGTCTCCTATAAAAGCAGACTAAGCAAAGCCTGTCTTTATAAGTGACCTAAGTAGTGAATTACTTAAGGGAGATTTACATCACATCCAATTAAATATTTTCAAGGGTTTAAGAACTTTGTTGTAAATAAAAAATAAAATGTACCAAATATTTCTTAATTCAAGGATTCAAAGGATCCATGATGTTTTCCGAGTAGGTACTCAAAAGATCATATTTCTAGAACTGGAAGGAATCTAAGAAGTAATCTGTTCCAATCTCTATTTTATGTTCTCTCTTTACGCTCACCCCATCAAATAAATATGTATGTGGGTATATGAAAGAAATGTGTGTAGTCAAGCAAAACCAATTTCCTATATTGATTATGTTCAAAAAATGTATGTCTTATTCTGCATATTGAATCTATTACTTTTCTGTCAGGAGGTGGGATAGCATCTTTCATTATTGGTCTTCTGGAATTATGGTTGGTAACAGTATTTAAGAGGATTCTTAATTCTTTTAAAGTTATTTGTCTTTATAACATTGTTATTATTGTATAATGTTCTCCTGGTTCTGCTTACTTCACTCTGCATCAGTTCATATAAGTCTTTCCAGGTTTCTTTGAAATCATCCTTATTATTTCTTATGGAAAGAAACAAGGACATCAGGTACTTATTAAGTCCTTACTATGTGCTAGGCACTGTTCTAAGTGTTTTACAAATTTCTCCTTTAATCCTCACTACAATCCTGGGAGGTAGATGTTATCTTCCATTTTACAAAAAGTGGTTAAGTGACTTGCCTACAGTGTAGTAAGTGTCTTACTACAACTAGTAAGTATCTAAGGCTGTATTTGAATTGAGGTCTTCCTATCTCCAGTCCCAGAGCTCTGTGCCACATGTCAACTGCGTTACATGGCTGCCTCTTTTGGAACAACAGTATACCATTACATTCATATACCATAATTTGTTTAGTCATTTGCCAATTGATTGTCACCCCCTTTAGTTTCTAGCTCATTGTCACTATAAAAACAGTTGCCATATTGTACATGAACGACCCCTTCATTTTACCAGTGAAGAATATAAATGCAGAGAGGTCAAGGGGTTTTTTGAAGTTAAGATTTGAACTTAACTGCTATGATCTCAACTTCTTTTCCCTCCCTATTGCACCATTCTATCTTTTACTGTTGCAAATAACTACTCTATGTTTTAGTGGATAGATTTTAGAAATTTCTGAGTACAAAATTTCAACACCTAACATCAGTCTCATGTTGATCAATCACTATAAACTTAACTCAATTCATCCTCAGAAGCAAGATTTATAATCTACCACTGGGTCCTTATCACAAGTTTTGATATGACTATCCAGAGCTATTCCTATCATAGCCTTTGGGAACCCCAGAAGACTTCTTCATGTCATGATGAAAACTCACAATTGAATTCAGTGACTATACAACTAGTATTCTCCCTGTTTCTGGGCAACACTTTGACATTTCCCTGAATTTCCAGCAGAATAAGGTCTTTACAATTTTTTTTTTTTGCAAAATGCTAACATTTGCCAAATCTTGACCATAAGAATAAAAAGATTATTTCAGATCCAAGTGGGTCCATTTGTTTTAAAGACAAGATGAAAAGGAGCAAAACTGGTTTAGGTTTTTAAATAAATTAGGTGGAATATAATTGTAAAGAAACAAAAACCAGCTTCTAATCTGACCCAGTGCATTAAATTTTTAGCATCAGCAAGTTACTGAATTTTAAAGTTGAAAGGTACTTTACATATCATATAGTTCAGTTTCCCAACCAATTCTGGAATCTCTTCTCAAGTATCACTGTTTGGTGGTCATTCAGATTGTTGTTTGGACTTAATATCTCTCAAGGCAGCCCAAAACATTTTGGACATCTTGTGATTGCTTTATTTATTTATTAACATATAACTATTTGTAACACCAGACAATTTGACCTTAAGTAATATGCCTATTCAAAATTTTCTTCCCACATTTTCATCCCTAAGGTCCTATTCCTGTCTTCTAGACTACATAGAATAAATTGAATATATAGTCATCATGCTAGACCTTCAAATATTTGTAAATAAACAGACAAAGGCATAGTAGAAAGAGTGCTGCTTTTTGGAGTCAGAGGACTGGAGTTTGAATATTAATTTTGTTTTCATTAGTTAATATGACCTGAAGCAAGTCACTTCCACTCTCTGGTCTATGATTTACTCCTCTATTTAAATTATGAGCAAGTTGGCTTAGAGAGCCCCTAATGTCTCTTTCAGTTCTCTATCTAAATCCTGTTTGGTCTGACCTAATACCCACAGCTATTCTTCAATAATATAATTTTCAGTTTCTTTGTCACACTGGTGACATTCTTCTGGACACACTGTGGTTTGCTGATGTCTTTCTTTAAGCATGATATTCAGAATTGACCATTCAAGATGTAGTCTGACCAGCACAGAATTCAGCATGACTACTACTTTCATTACTTAACACTTCTCTTAATGCAAACTAAATTGATATTTTAGACACTGTTTATAGGATGGTGGATCGTAAAAGAACGAAGTATAATAGGTGGGAGATTACATGTGTTCCCATCTTATTTTAAACTCCCTAATGTGGTTGCTATTCCTCAGGTAGAATTAGGTTACCTCCCAAAGGGACCCAGAAAATTATTTATCCAATGATAAGATTAATGTTGGACAAATTTTTAAAAAGAATGAAGTCACTAATCAGCACCTTCCAGATTCCTTTTATTTCCTTTTTTCCCCCTTTCTTTTGTCCCTAGTCAAAGTCCAGTGTCTGAATACTGATCAAAAACTGCTCTCTGAATGAGAATTCATATCTCAATGCTTCAGTACATCTATGATTAAGTTTTGTCCAGTGAAATTAAAAATGGAGACTTCATCCATTGTTGCAGATCACAATCTGTCCATGCTTCCTCAGGAATATCTGATGCCAACATTAAAAAAAAATAACCAATGACTTCCTTTCTTATGCTAGTTGTATTGTTTTTTTCATGCAAAAGTTTTTAAATTTCATATGACTGAAGTTAAATGCTATCTTCTGTGATCACTTCTGTCTCTTGTTTGGCTAAAAACTCCTGCTAGCCATAACTTTGAAAAGTCTTTCATCTTATTCCTTTCTGCTTTTTAAAAAAAAATTATAAGATCCTTTACATTCAAATTATATAAACATTTTCAGCTTATTTTTGTATAGGGTATAAGGTGGTGATCTAATTCCCCTTTCTGTCAAACTGTTTTCCCATTTTCCTGACAGTTCTTATAAAACAGCGAGTTCTTCCTCCAAGTAATTTACATTCTTGGGTTTATTGAACACTGGGTTATTGAATTTAATTGTTTCTGATTCTTCCTTATCTAGTCTGCTATACTGAGCTACTTTTTTATTTTGTTGAATACCAAGTAGTTTTTATGATTACTGCTTCATAATATAATTTGACATCTGTTAGTGCTATTCTCTTTTCATTCATACTTAAAAAATATTTACCACAAAATCCCAGATGTCTTATTCCTCCAAATGAATTTTGTTATTATTTTGTCTATCACTACAAAGTATCCTCTTGGTAGTTTAATTGATATAGCACTTGATCTGTAAATTAATTTTGGTTAGTATTTTCATTTTAATTATATGGGTATAGCCCAACACTGAGAAATGAATATTCTTTCAATTATTTGTCAATCTTTATTTCTATAAGGTGTTTAGCAGTTGTATTTACATATCTTGAGCATTCTTTGGTACATTAATTTTCAAATACCTCATAATATTTTTAGTTATTGTGAATGAAAAATTTTTTATTATTTCCTCCTGAACTTTCTTATTGCTGTTGCTTTTTATTGATTTTTTTCTATGATTTTGCTGAAGTTATCAATTGCTTGAATTAGTTTCTTTGCTGATTTTCTGGGGTTTTCTAAGTAAAATATCACATCATCAGCAAATAAAGATGATTATGTCTCTGCTTAGGTTTTTGCCTATAATTTATTTCTCTTATCATTACTATTCAAGCACTTCCAAAACTAATTCAAATAACAATAGAGAAGGGAGTAATTAAGTGTTTCTCAAAGGTAAAAAGCCATCAAACTTAGTTTTAAATATGTACTTTTAAATAATATTTTAATTTTTAAAGTATCTTAAATTTTACACACACACACACACACACACACACACACACACACACACACATACAGATATTTGCTATTGGTATTTGCTTTGGTATTGTCTTTTTTCTAGAGTTTAAAGCCAGCTAAGTGGCATGGTGGCTAGAATGCTGGACTTTGAGTTAGGAAGTCTTATGCTCAAACTTTGCCTCCCATACTTACTAACTGTAACCTTGGGTAAATCACTGACCCTCTCTAGCTTTATTTGCTTTATTTGTAAAATGAGGATGATAATAGCACCTGTCTCTTAGAGTTATTGTGAATCTCAAATGAGATTAAATATGTAAAATGCTTTTCAAACCTTAAAGCACCATGTAACTGATAGATACTAGTATGTTAATATTTTTGCACAATACTTATTAGCTAAATTTATCGATATTTCTTTTTTGCCTTGTGTTCCCTTGCTTTATCTGTTATGTAAAAGGAGTTTGCCAGAGTATTTTCTTTCTCAATATTTGAGAGTAATTAATATAGCATAACTATTAGCTGATCTTCAAAATTTTTATAGGGTTCACCTATAATTCTACAGTTTTTTTTTTAATTTGAAGTTGCTAGTTCCTTTAGAGTAAGATTAATTTTATTGTTTGAGATTGGATTATTTAAGACCTTTATTTTATGCTCTGTTTAGGTAGATATTTTATATTTCTGTTGGTAAAGATCTATCCTTTTTGAATTTTCAATTTTGCTTGACTTTTATTGAATATGTAAAGTTCTAATCATTCTTTATTATTTTTATCTGGTTGTTATAATTTCTCCCTATTCATTTTGCATTTTGATAATCAAGTTTTCCTTTGTCTTTTTGATCTGAATAGTTAAGGTTTCCTTTCCTCTACCTACTTCCAACTTTTTCTTTGTTTTACCTTCTTTTCTGCTTCAGTTGATTCTGTTTGATTTTCTAATTCATAAGCAATACCTTTACTTGCTCTTTATTCTCTCTCTGTTCTGTGTATTTTTTTTTTACACATTTCTGTCATTGCCTTCACAGGGCTTATTCTAATTCATTTTTTGTTGTTTCTGTGCCAAAATCTTATAGTGTATGATGAAAACAATTTTAGATAGCAGTAGTGCTGTATGATAGTAGTTACTCTGTATCCCAAATTGTAAGGTTCCAATCCTACCACTTACCTTTACCATCATGACTCTTTATTTCTAGGGCTATGTTATCCTATGTCTTGTTCTCTCACTGATACTGAGGACTCGTACATCCATGATCCTTATGTGGGATGCTGTCCAGGGAGAGGTACTGACTTTCTTAGATAAGATGGTATCCCAATGTGTAAATTTCTCCCAGATGTAAGAGGTCCTCATCTCAATGTAAAAAATATACCTCCTTTCCCATGGGAATGCACCGTTCTTTTCCTTTCCCTTTTCTGAGTTTAGATCCTCTCCTTATTCTATTTATCCCATCTCAGTCTTTCTCCTCTATTGCTATAGTCCTATTCTCCACACTCCTTCCCTTAGTCCTCTCCTATTTCCTTTGAGTACCTGGGAAAATTCAGTGTCTGCCATCTCTTGTGGTCTGGAGGGATTTGATCAGAGTCATTGCTATCAGAGATCCCTACAGTCAAATCTTGAATCACAGAACCTGGAATCACAAGCTTGTGA
Organism: Gymnobelideus leadbeateri; assembly: GCA_011680675.1. Taxonomy (NCBI): domain Eukaryota; kingdom Metazoa; phylum Chordata; class Mammalia; order Diprotodontia; family Petauridae; genus Gymnobelideus; species Gymnobelideus leadbeateri. The sequence goes on along the minus strand of WOXC01004192.1, from coordinate 189,713 downwards.
TTTTTCTTACGCTCCCTGGGGGAGATGCATGGAGTTGATTGGAGGTATGAATACTGAACACAAGCTTCTAAGTTTTAAAGTTCTCTAGTGTTAATTCATAATTTTTATGTTGTGCAATGTGTTTTATCTTTTTCATCTTATGGACTCAGCTATTATTGCTTTATATCTGATATATGATTTCTTTCTTTTAAGGTTTTGGAGTAGAAGAGAATTGAAGGAAAAATTATTCCATCATCTTGCTGGTTATATGAAAATAACCCTTAAGATAATGCAAATATTTATCTTTTTTTCTAGCATTCACCATGTCTAATACCTGCCAATTCTACTCTTGAAGTTAAGATTAACGATAAATAGACATGAAATTTCTATGTAATTTATAATGTTTTTTTTTCATTTCATGATGCCTAGCCATTTCTGTAACATTTTTTACACTCCTCTACTGTGCCCACCTTTGCACTGAAGTAATGAAGAATTAAAGCTTTGCTGTTTTAATTTAGAGGGTCTTATTTAGATATGCATAGAATTCTCTACCTCCTTTTATTCTGCAACAGATGCTGTTACATTAGAAGTAATTATCTTCTTGGTGATTTTGTACTTCTGCAGCCCAAGTATGGCATCAAATTCACCCATATGAGCCTGCAGACATGGCACCTGAACACTATCCTCCCCCACTTTTTTTTTTTATTTTTTCCCCTCTCTTTCCTTCTTCTAGCTTGCTGACTATGACCTGTCCTAAAATATGCAAGTCTGTCAAGGATGGAGGGAGTGGATGGAGGGAAATGTCTCAAATTGAATAGCCAGCCATGGCTTTGACTATACAGCAATGATTTGTGTGTATATGTGTGTGTGTGTGTGTGTGTGTGTGTGTGTATGTGTGTATCTTCAGATATACTATATTTACTTGACAGTTTAGTACCTGAGCCCCTACTACTTTGCTTCCCATTTACACAAAATCAATTAGTCACAATGCAACCATTATATTTGTTATAAACATAAAATATTTTCTAGATTATGCAATAATGATATTTATATTTAAAGACAAAATCAGGAATAATCCTGACTTTTACTAAATTGAAGGCAAAAGCAAGAATAATCAAGACATCATAGTCCATCCATTATTCTGGGTTATATTATTCAATCAATGCATCCACAGGAAAAGAGTGAATATGTACTTATGTAAACACTGCAGAGAGGTATCTATGTGTTCCCAGGGCTGCTTACATCTCTTGACTACAAATATTGATGTCTGATTCCTTCAAGAACATCTACAACATTCAAAACTGCTCCTCTGCTAGCTACTCTGGCCTCCACTTCTCTTTTGCTGACCAAAATGGCTCTTCTTCTGCTCTTGAGATGAAAAAGATGAAAAAGTCTTTCTAACTCTTAGCCACCCTTTAAGGGCACTGCAAAAGTTGTTTTAAATCTTAAAAAATCAGCATGGTACTTCTTCAGTGATAGTTCCCTTAGGCTGAAGAACTTCAAAACTCCTCAGAGTGGCTTTCTGGGAAATATGGACAACCTAAAACCTCTTCAGCCAACTGGTTCCTTCTTTCTCAAATGATCTTCTAGCAAAGCAGAGTCCCTTCTCCAGTAAGTATAGCTGTAACTTCCTTGTATTTCTGATTTCATTTGAAATGAATATGTAAAAATTGAAATTCAGTTCCTCCAGGAGTTTATTGTTTTGTTGATCACTAGACACAGGTCTCAAATTTAGGAAATCAAAAGTTAAGTTGTTTATACATATTCTGAAAACCATGTGATTATTAGTACTTTTGACCCACATTTTGCCCACTCTATTTCATTGACTATAGGACAATTTTGCATGAACTCTTTATTTCTTAGGTTTCCACAATCAAAGTTGATTACCAACTGGCCAGTCTACTGATTATGGGACTCTCACTCTTAGTAATGTTGGACCCTGGAAAACAAACACATAGAAGGGAAGGGCATGGGAGGGGTGTGATAGAAGGGAGGGCAGAGATAATCAGAATGTACACTATCTTGGGGCAGGGAGATGGGAGACAGGGGGAGAAAATTTGGAACTCAAAATCTTGTGCAAGTGAATGTTTAAACCTAAAAATAAATCAATCAATAAAAAGATTACAACTTCCTAAAAAAACACACCACAGTCTGTCATAAGGACAATAATAGATGATTTTCCATCATGGTAAAAACTTCCAACCAACCAATCAACAGATGTTTAATACAGCCCTAGTATGTGCCAGGTACTATGTTTGACACTGCCTCAAGGAATTTACAATCTAATGGGGAAGACACTTACCTAATATGGCTATTGTGAGAACCAAATGAAATGATGACTGTAAAAGGCATTGCAGATTTAAAATGCTAAGTAAATAGCAGTTATTGTTATTTACTTATTTTTGTAATTGACTGAAGGTAGAACCACTTTCTTACAGAGATATAACAGTTAATCCCACTGACCATTTCAAACTTATTGAAAGTGTCAAATATTTTCCAAACATTCTGTCTTCTGTAGAATCCAAAATATGTCTTTCCCTCAAGCATTTCTAAACCCATGTACTTTTCACAGGAAATTGAATTGACAGCATTCTGACTTATTTGTACTTGGTTTATCCAAACATTTGGCAAAAGCCATCTGATAGGCTACAAACCTCAAGAATTTCCTTTTTTCTTAGAAACAGGAAACTGAATTTTGCCAAAAGTGAATGGATTCAACCCCCTGTGTTCAAGTTTGCTTTCACACTTGGCACTTTGAAGTAGGGAAAGGAAACTATTCTGATTCCCAACTCTAATTTTGAAGGAAGAAGGTTTTCTTCCTCTTCAATTACTCATATTTCCATGTCTCAGAGCAAACAATGGACATGGAAAGCAGTCAGGAATACTGTTATTGCTTCTCAATTCCATTTTCCTTTTCCTATTCTTTGGCACATTTGCTTGCTGTATATTTTGGCACGGTGTGTATTTTAGTTCTTTTTCTCCTGGCATTTTGTGCTGAAACTGAGACTTGAGGGATTACTTAGCTTGGAGGAAAGGAAATGGAAAACAAAGCCAGCCACCTTTTGCAGGTGATTTGGTTTGAGACAAAGCTATTGATTACTACTGTCACACGACATTAGAAGTTAATATGGTAATAAGTGGAATGAGTCAACTATGTTTTTACAAAATTACTCCAAACCCCACTGAAACTAGATAATGATTGGTTTCATCTGAAGTAGGTAATAATGTCCATGTTATTTTCAAAAGCTTGGGCAGCCACCTTCTCCATGAAGCCTTCTCTGATATCCTCTAGCTAAATAACATTTCTTTCCTTCTCACACTTTCCTGAGTATGCCTCTACCTATTTTATATTCCAGGCTGTTATCTATATCTGTGATATGTGATATGCCTCTTAGTAGTACCCTCCTTAAGGACAGGTGCCAAAGAAGCACTTAGCACAGTGTCTGACACATAAGCAGGTAAATGTTTATTGACTGATTTTTCATCTTTGTGTTTGCAATGCCTAACAATGACTGGTACATAACTGGAACTTAAATGCTAGCCCATTTCTTATTCACTGTATAGACCTATTTTTAGTACAGAGTTCTTGGTTCAATCTATGTCACACAGGTATCAGCAGGAGTTATTCCTCTGCAAATTTATCATCTCAGTTTTGTTTATATCAGGGTCAAGTGAGAGAGACAACGAGCCTATATTGATTAGGTAACTAGTTATTATCCCTTTAACTATGAACTAGACCTATAACCAGGCACCCAAGAAAAATATCATTAAATGCACCCAGGATAAGCAGTTGTCTCTCATCCAGGAGAAGATATTGGAGAGAGTACTTGGACACCACAAGGTTAGGGTCACCGTGACACCTCCCTATGTGAGGGAGACAAAGACTCTGGAACACCAGCCCAAGAACATGAGATACTATGGGTCTTTAGACCCACTGATAAGGAATAGCTCACCTAAGCTGAGGCTGGGGTAGAGGGAGGGAGGGAGGGAGGAAATCATTTGGTAGTTTTGAATTTTAACTAATTATTCTTGACCAATAGAAGCTAAACTTAGTTGTTTTTTCCTCTCAAACAAGAGGATAAAAGTGCTATCTGGACACCTGCAGAATCTCAGTGAATTGATGAAAAGAGTTCTGTTCATCTTAGCCTAGTTACAGTTTTCTGCTTTGAAGAGAAACTTTTGGAAAGTGTAAAATATTATGATAGTTCTTCCTCCCAGTGCTCTCAGATATTTTTCTGCTTAGTGTTGGTGTTGTCAAACTATTTTCAGTCCTGTTGGAAAACAAAGGTTACCTAATGGAGGTGTAAAATTTTACCTTTGCAAATTCGCCTCCTCAGTTTTGTTTTTATCAGAGTCAAGTGAAAGAGGCAAAGAACCTGTGTTGGTTAAATAACCGGTAACATATTTAGTTGAATTCTGTTATTGTGTCCTCCTGCTAGTCTTTTTTTTCTTTGGGTTTTGGTTTTCTCTTTCTTAAAATGAAGATGATATGAATCTGTCCTCAGAGTACTCAGGAGAAATAGCTGACTCATAAGTGTGTTGAGTGCTTTGAGGGGCTGGAGAACTATTTGATAACTGATCAGGCATAGATCTTAACTTTCCCTTATTCTTTCAAAGTAAAGCAACTGAATCTATTCTAACATCCAGATTCATTTGGGGGCAGAAACTTCAAAAAGAACAAGTGATCTCCTCCCACTTCCCACATAAGCAGTTCCCAAAAGCAAGCCTGTGTGCTTTGGGATCCAGCTAACTAAGCTATGATGACGTCAAGGAAAAAAAAAAAACAAAGTAAAAGGAATCTGCTAAGCCCAAATAACTCTCCACCTACCTGAAAATCAGGTCATATTCACCTTCCACATCAGTGTCCCCTGGCACTGGAGGTGTTGGGAGATGCCAGCCAGGAAGCCACTACTAAACAAAACATGTTTTTATATTTTCTTTTCTATGGTGTTACACAATTAAATGAACCAGTTTACTGAACCAAGCCGAACAACAAAACAATACAATTAGGGAAAGTAAGCCTAGGGCAACAAGCAGCTACTCATGCTTTATGTAGATAGATACCTCAGTGTTAACGTCTGCAGTGGAATCCTGACTAAGCAGTACACCCGCAATGTTCAATCAGTTAGGAATATTAATGCAGAGAGTAGCAATCAGTAGGGGCAGATGAACCAGATAAAAATGAGCTTCACCTTCTGCAAGTGCAGGAGAATTGGAGTAGATGCTTCTTCCTTTGGTTTTCCCTGGCTCTGTTTTTTTTTTTAAGTGCTTTTTATATCTGGCAAGTATGGATTAATTTTTTAATAAACATACAAACTGGAACACACATTTCTGTCTCTCAGCCTCCTCTAATGGTTTTTATTTGGGATTGGGGGTTGGACTGAAGACTGGACCTGTGATTTCATTAGGGTAGAACTTCCAGTGTGAAAATCCCCTCTCCTGATCCATCCTTATCTATAAACTAGAACCTTTGAGAATTGTCTCTAATGTCTAGAAAGCACTGAGAAATTATGTGACTTGCCCAGAGTTGAATAGTCAGCGTATTTTCAGAGTAAAGATTTGAACCCTCCTGTCTTCCTGATTCTAAAGCTGGGAGCCATGCTGCCTCTACTGAAGTTTGAAAAAAAAAAAAAAAGAGAGAACCTAGAGGTATGCCTAAGATTTGCTTTTATTGGGTATAAAGACTATAAGGGTAAAATCTTAATTGGATTGCTTTCTTAAATCATTTTTCTCATTCAATTGTGAATAATCTGAGTAGAGACAGCTCCAGTATGAGAATAGCTTTGACCTTTTAACAAGAGGAGGGAGTCAATTACTTTTTTTTTTCCTTAGGGGCAATTGGGGTTAAGTGACTTGCCCAATGTCACATGGCTAGTTTTTGTGTTAAGTGTCTCAGGCTGAATTTGAACTCAGGTCCTCCTGACTCCAGGGCCAGTGCTCTATTCACTGTACCACCTAGCTGTCCCTCGGGAGTCAATTACTTTCTTTCTTTCTTTCTTTCTTTCTTTTTTTTTTTTTTTTTTGCTTTTTTGGAGGGCAATTGGGGTTAACCCAAGGTCACACGGCTAGATTTTTGTTTGTGTGTGCGTTGTCTGAGATTGGATCCGAACTCAGGTCCTTCTGACTCCAGGGCCGACACTCTACTCACTGGGCCACCTAGCTGCCCCAGGAGTCAATTACTTTCAAAAGAGTCTACTTTGCAATCAGTCATTATACTTTGATCCTCTTGGGAAGACAAGATTTTTTTCTTTACTTTAAAAATATTTTCTTGATGCTTAAAAACAATCCCTGTAATTTCCACCCCCTTACACCAACTTTTTCTTGGAACAAAGAACAAAAAAAAGTGAAAAATTGTGATATTCAACTTAATATAGCTCATCCTGCTCCTCTATTCTATCCATCATCTCTATTGAGAGGAAGGAATTAATGACTCATCACCAGTCCTCCAAGGGTCAAGATTTGGCCCTTACATTGATCTGAGTTCTGATTTTTTGAAACTGTTGTTTTCCTTCACTTTGTTGTGGTCATTAACTTGTTTTTATGGTTTTACTTACTTAATTTACTCCATGTAAATTCATGCAACTCTTCCTATTTCCTCAAAACATTCATATCCATCAGTTCTTATGATACAATAATATTCTATTACATTCATATGCTGCAATGTGTTCCTCCTTCATTTTTCTGATCAATACCACAACTTACATTTCCAGGTGGTTGTTTTTTTCTACCATAAAAAGTGCTGTCATAAACATTTTGGAATCTGTGGGACATCTTCCTTTGACGTTTACTCTCTTCTCTCCCTTTCTTCTCATGGCTTGCCAGTGGATGATTCCCTAACCACAAAGCATCTCACTCAAAAAAATTCATATATAGTACTCCCTTGAGAATAGAATGACTGGGGAGTATTTGGTTGAAGCAATTCATGAAAATCTGTAAGGCATAGGGGAGTTGTGGAGAGAGCTGTTACAATTATAAGATCATCAATTTTCGAAGCAATGAAATCTCAACTCTCCCAATAAGCTTTCAAAATTATAGCTAGCCATTGAAAAGATAAAAAGACACTGACCTTGAGAAGTAGCTGTGGAGTAGTGGAGAGAGAGCAGGTCCTGGTGTCTGAGCGAGAGAGTTCAAGTTTAGCCTCTGACACTCCTGGACTTCTCTGATTCAAATAAGGTTCCTCCTGGATGTGCTTATGGAGTCTCCTGGACCTTATAAAACAAATAATTTTAATTAATTACCTAAAATATATTTAGTTAATTGCAAGACACATGTACATTTTGGCCATCATGTCTTCAAATTTTTAAGACCAAATATAAGTATATCTCTCTGCTTATCAATGAGAATTATTTTCTTCACTCACGGTACACTCAAAGAAATATTTCATTTATAGTCTCTAAAGAGAGTGGTTCACAGTAAAAATGATGCTATTTTATAAAGCTTTATGTAACGCTTTCCAGTTTACAAAGAGCCATTTCTACCACAACTCTTTCAGGATCATCTAGGAATTATAATCCCGTTTCACAAATGAAGAACCTGAGACTCAGAGAGTTTGAATGACAGTCCTAGACATATCTATTTCTTAGAATCTTAGCTTCTTTTCAGGAAAAAAAATCAGTTGAAATCAAATGAGTGCTACCTCCTTTGTGAATTTTTTTTCCTAGTAACAGAAGTTGTTACCACTGATTCTAAACTCCATAAGGACAGAGATTGTTTTATTTTATCTTTGTATTCCCTATGCCTAGCATAGTGCTCTTACACCTATTAAGTGATGAATAAATGCTGGCTGAATTGAACAGAATAGAACTGAAGTTGCCTGTCATCATACAGTTATTATGTTTTGGATCCAAGACTCAAATTCAGACTTTTGAAATCTAAGACCAAATTATTATACTATTTTTTTTGTCACTGAAGGAATCATAGCACCTGAATGACCTTTGAGAAATAATCTAGTCTCTTCCTATGAAGATGATCATTATTAACCATTTTTTTATCTCTACTAGGGACAGAATTAGGGAATATGGTCCTGCTACTTGTTTTGGATGTTAAACCAGATTTTCAGGTCCCCTGATGCTTAGCCCAGGGATCTTTTCACCATCACAATTTTCTTTAAGTTTAGACTTCATTGGCAGAAGGAATTTCTACTTAGGATACCCCTTCTAATGATGCTGATTAACACCTGTACTGTGATTTATCATTTTCCAGAGTTTCCTGGGAAGAGGATATGTTATGATTTGCCCAGAGTCATACTCAAGTGCTATATATCAGTGCCAGGACTTGAACTCAGATATGTTTGAAGGGAGATTAGCTCTCTAGCCACTACGGAGTAATGCCTTTCTTTGACCATGCAACTAATAAATTTATTTTATTTGAATTTATTGTTTACTACTGTTTTATGTGTTAGTCTCGTTTTGCTAATCACTGTATTGGGCAGAATATTTATATCCTTTTTAGGGGCTGCCATAGAGAGAGTGTAGGGCCTGAGTTAGGAAGACCTGAGTTCAAATCTCACCCCAGACACTTACGAGCTGTGTGACCTTGGGTAAATCACTTAATCTTGTTTGCCTCAATTTCCTTATCTTTAAAATGAAGATAATAATAGCATCTACCTCCCAAAGTTGTGAGGATCAAATGAGATAATAATTGTAAAACAATTAGCATAGTGACTGGCACAATGTAAGTACAATATAAATGTTACATATTATTATTGTCTTTAGAATAGTGTCACCATATTGTAGGAACTCAATTAACAGTACTTTTCATAGATTACCTTTCCAACTGAATTGTTCATTTTAAAAGTCCAGAATCCTGAATCAACCATGCCACTAAGGGTTTGTACTCACTCCTTCTGAATATGGTTAAAGCAGTATCAAAAAATGTGCAAATTCTTGGGAGAATGGAACTAATTATCCAGGTAATTAAAGCAAATCCTTTCAAAAAACCTTTTGCCTATATTATTTGACTACTTCAGGAAAACTATTTTAAGGGGTATTGATGCATTGGCATAACTGCCAGAATTTTCTACTTAGACAAAATGCCTTCTAATTTAAAAAAGATCACTAGGGTCTGGTCCATATTGCATAAAGTCAAGTGGAGAGAATGTGGGAAACCATCTGGTGAGCTGGGGCTGCACAGAAAGTCAGTCTAAATCAATCATCTCTGCTGCCCAAATGGATTTTTGATCTGATTTAGAATCAGGGTCAACCTAGTTCTCATATGATCATGTTAGTTTGTGTAGACTTGGCCTAATCATCCCCATGCCTTAATTGTTCCATACATAGAAGAGGATTAGTCCTCACACAGGCATGAAAGCTAAAGCCCAGTAAAGATTTGCTAAAAATGTCAGGTGAATTGGGGACCACTTAAGGGACCATCTGGATCACTCAGGGAGATCTACACTAATTTTCTGGATAATTGCACAAACCACCCCTTCTCTGTGGCTCTATAGTCCTGAACAAAGGAAAAGGATTTTCATTTCCAGGGAAATAATCCTTATAAATGCAGTCAGTATAGCACATAAAGTCAGGAAAGTAATTTATGATGCAAGGCACCACATAAAAGACAGAACATTATTATTATCCTCTTGTGTAACTCAAGAGATATATAAAGTTGATCTGCTTTTAGCCCTTAAAAATGAATGCCATTGAGTAGAATAGGTTTATATGACCAACCAGTGTCACTCACTAGAATTATAACCTGTTGTATTAATCACAATTGTACTTGATGGTGCTATATATACATAGATTGTTTCAAAGACTTTTATTAATTCACTGTTGCATTTTGCTCACTAAAATCCATCAGAAGAGAAGTCCTTCCTTTTTCAAAATGAGAAGTTTATAAATATCAGAATAAGTCTACTAAATCAGAGGGACTAGAAATGGGAAAGGTTAAATTACCTAATCTAGCTTTGGGGGAAATAGTATAGAGTTATTTTCTACACGCAGGATGGTAGAGTAGAAAGGATCTGGGTTCAAATCCTCATTTAGATAATTCAAGCAAATCATTAGTTGAGTGACCTTGGGCAAGGCACTTAACTTCTTGGAGCCTTGGTTTCTTTCTTTGTAAAATGAGAAAGTGAGATTTCTATGGTTGGTAGAGTTCCTTCCTGAGCTCAAACCATGATTTCATTTTAGGTACTACAGAGACAGTGAAGTTATCATCTTTCAGGGAAAAAGAAAGTTCTATCTGGTTACAAGAAACTCTTCCCCCCTGCCCCATCATTTAAATTCAGAATTATTATTAAGCCATATTTACAACTTCTTGAATATACAGATTCCATTGGGTAAATCACTCACTTTCCCTGGGCTTTAGTTTCCTCATATTCGACATGAGAAGGCTGGCCTCTGAGGTCCTTTCTAGTTCTAGTTCCATGAGCCTAGGATGCTAGTACTTATGAAGAAATTAACTTTTCCATCTTTGTATGGAAAAGATGGAAGTTTCTCTCTGGGTCAACTCCTTACTCGGTGTCCTTTTTTAAAATTCAAGTGCTCCATCAAAGAAAGGCTTGAACTTACATGCAACAATTTATCTTCTCTGAGACTGAGCCTCATGGGTTTTTGGTTTCTTCATGAATTGTTTTTCAAATTCCTCTAACCCTGTCTTCCCTTCACGGCATCATGCTCTATCTATCTATCTATCTATCTATCTATCTATCTATCTATCTATCTATCTATCTGCCTTTCTTTTCTTCCTTCCTTTCTTTTTGCTCACACCTCCTCCTCCTCCTTTCTCTTCTTCTCCTTCATCTTCTGCATTACCATCATCTCCTCCTTCTTTTCCTTCTCCTTCTTTTACTGCTGTAATCCTAGAAAGAGGAGCCTACTTAGATTATTCCCATTACTTTTTCATCACCATTCACTTTCCCATCCCTTGCGATCTGATTTCTGCCCCTACCATATTACCAAGTCTATTTTCTCAAAGGCTATTAATGACCTCTTACTTGCTAAATTCAATGGCTTTTTTCTCAGTCTTACTGCTCCTTGACCTATCCAAAGCATTTCTGAAGCACCCAGTTCCTGGATACCGTCCCCTTGCTTGGCTTCTGGAAGTCTGTTACTTCAATGCTTTGTTGTCCCATTTACTAAGGATCTCATATGAAAGGAACCTTCAGTATAACATACATGACAAGTAGTCATCCAGTCTCTTCTTTTAATTTTTTTTTTGCTTTTTGGAGGGCAATTGGAGTTAAGTAACTTGCCCGAGGTCACACGGCTAGGTTTTTGTTTGTGTGTGCGTTAAGTGTCTGAGGCCAGATCTGAACTCAGGTCCTTCTGACTCCAGGGCCAACACTACTCACTGCGCCACCTAGCCGCCCTCCCCCCCAAATTTTAATTTATGAAATAACAGAAGCATTTCCATAACATAGTAGAATAAAAAAGATGATTGTATATGAAATTACAAATCTATTATGTACAATTTGCTATTCCTTTTAAATATATAATAAGGTTATTATGTAACATTCTTTTCTTTTTTACCTTTTTCTTCCCTTCTCCTTCCCTCTTGAAGACCTCAAAGGAGTGAGAAACAGATCACCTCTCAAGGCAGGCCATTTCACTTTTGTACAGCTCTACTTGTTAAACCTGACATTTAACCTAACTTGATCCCTTTGCAACTTATACCCATTGTTTTTCCCAAGGGGGTCAAAGAAAACAAGTCCAGTCCCTTCTTTGTGTGCCAGTCCTTCAAATACTTAAAGAGAGCTAGCTATCATGGTCCCTCTCAGTCCTCTTCTCCAGATTAAACATGACCATTTCTTTAACTTCTTCATAAGTTCTGGATTCAAGGCTTTCACCATCTTGATGGTCCTCTAGGATCTCAATGACTTTCTTAAATCATGGTACTTTGAATAGACCCCAGTATTCCAGACAAGGTATGACAAGGGTATAATTCAGTGGACCTTACACTTCTGCCACTTCTAATTCAGCACCTTATCACCTCTTCCTGATCTACTGTAATGACCTCCTAACTTGTTTCTTTGCCTTCTGAATCTATTCCCTCCAATCCATCCTTCAAAATGTAGCTAAAATGATATTTCACACTTACCATTTTAATCATATTCTCTGTTCAAAACCCTTCAATAGATTCTTATTTCCTATGGCAATCATGGTTTGCAGACTTATTGAAGGCTATCGAATTATTATAATGGAGATACCCAAGAATAGTCCACATTCATACCAAGACTTTTCATTTTGTCATATATCATTTTACTCAATGGATTTTACTTGCAACTACTGTTATGAAAATTGTTTTTACTCTAACAAGGGAGTTTTATCACTAAAAAACAATAATGTGAACAACTGGTCTCAAAGATAAAATATAATTATTTAGCTTAGAATTTATGGCCTTCCACAATTTGGTTCCAACCTCCCTTTTTAGCTCTATTTTGTATTACTTCCCTCATATATTAAATTCTCGATAGCTTGGTCCGAATTAATGCCAATAATGAACTCTTGAAGTGATTACATGTATTGGAATTGAATTTGTACCATTCCAAGTTATAATCATGTAAAATATGTTAATTGATTCTGCCCCAATGGAAATATTTAGTGGAAATTCAAATAATGAGACTACTTCAGGACATTCCTTATTCCCAACCACTGAAGGGGATTCATTATGTACAATAATCAGGACCGAGCTATAATAGCCATTCCTCAGAATAGATATGCCATCTTATTTCTATATTCATTTATTCAAGATATGAATGAATGAAATGTACTCCCTCTGTATATATACCTTTTGAAAATTCTTCTCTTATTTTAATATAAGTTAAGGGGCAACCTTCTTTGTGAAGCCTTCACTGATCTACCTTTCCTTGGGCACTTTATCTGATCTTTCTTTTATGCCCTTTACTCCCTATTCATATCCAATCAATTGTCAAATCTCATCATTATTATTTCCACAAGAAAATTTTAATATGGCATATTATCATATTATACTATATCATATTATATTATACCTTTCTCTCTACTCACATAGCAACCTCCCCTCTTCCGCACCCTCCCCCAGATTCAGGTGATTATTACCTCTTACCTGGATTATTGTAATAGTCTTCTAATTTTTCTTGCCTGAAGTCGTTTTCCACACTCCAATCCATCCTTCACTCAGCTAGAGATGTGACTTTCCAAGGGTACAGGTATGACTATGTCACCCCCATGCCTCAAATGCTTTCCCTCTGAACCTCTGTCCTTGGGAATCCAGAGTTTCCTTCGAGCGCTACTGTCTGCATCCAAAGTTATCTTGTGTTTATTTTGTGTGTCTTACATATATATATATATATATATATATATGTATGTATATATATATATACACATATATATATGTGTGTGTGTGTGTGTGTATACCTATAGGTATACATCTTGTCCACACAGTTAAAATATAAATTCCTTGAAGGCAGAAACTTTTGTCTGTATCCTGAGTCCTTACCACAGCACCTGTCACCTAGAAAAGAATTGCTGATTGATGTCTTAAACTATGTTTTTATGTGTGGGTTACATTTTTCTTCATTATAAAATGTAAGGTCTCCAAGGACAGGGTTTGAAGCATTTTTTCTTTCTATCCCAAGTACTTGCTTAGTGCCATGCACATACTAGAGTCTTAATCTGAAAGTGAAAGTTGAATTGGATTTATTGAATTTTTCATATTCATTTTCCTGTTCACCTGTCTTGTATAGTCTGCTTTTCTTTTCAGCCAGATTCCATTAGCCTAATATGTTTGGTTTCCACTCAGGGCTACTCCCTTGAATTTTGTTTTCAGCTTTCTCTTCACTCTCCTTTATTTCCCATTGACAACCACAACATGCAATAGCTCCCTTGTAATAACCACCACTGGCCATTAACCCATTAAGTCCCATTGCTTATGGAGATAACTCCAACATTGATGGAAATGGAAAACACTGATTGCTAATGTCTATTATTAAAACTACTAAGTAGGTTAAGATGTGTCCACTGGACAGATAAAGGGAAACTTTGCTTGTGCCTGCATGATGCCAAACATTTAGATAATTAGCTGAAAATGCAATAGAGGAGTTCAGTAAATCCCAACTGATTTGCATTAGCAACAAGAAAAAGTAAGAATTTGAAATATGCTGTGACTTAATTTTTTTATAGGTCAATGGACCAACTAGATCTAAGAGGGTAATATACTTTTATACATTTGGGTTTGGCTACACAGTCATACTTAAAATTTTTTTTTGATAGTAATGGGACAGTTTGTGTATGATAGTGGATAGAGAGATGGCTTCTGAATCAGCAAGACCTGGGTTCGAGTCTTGTCTCTGATACATACTGGCTACATGATGCTCAGCAAATCACTCTTGGTACTGCCATGGCATGTGTCTAAGGACATTGATATTACAAGTCTGACCCAAAGCAATGCTTCCATTTAAGTTGCTTGGGCAGGAGTGCCACTTTAATTTAAAGTATTGCTATTACATGTATTAATCAAGAAGAAGGCATGAAAGGTAAAGGAGCAGACTGAAAAGGAATTCAGCAAGCCTGGCAGGCAATGAAATAGGAAATTCTAATCAGTCCATCGGATCTATTTAATCATAATCAGAGATAGTAATTGACTTGGATGCAGTATACTAAATACTTGGCATGGCTCTGGAAAACATAATGCAGAACAAAGAGAGATTGAAAGTTGCTTTAAGGATCCCGGACTATGCCCCATGTTTCTTCCATTACAGAATGCTGTGATAATCCCATGTCTCCCATGTGTGTTTGTGCATGCTATCTGAACGTTTGCTCCATTTAGGAAATGAATGGTTAGAGGAAGCAACAGCACAAAGGCACTTTTTGGAGAATGCTCAGATTGACCTAACCTATACCTACACATAATAACTTTAATAGATCATGGTGCAACTCATGTCCTCACCATGGCTTTTATGATTATAGAATGGTGCTTAATCATTCTCATGGATCCCTGAGAAGGCTTCAAGGATGAGGTTGTTGGTGCCTTAGTCTAGTTATTTAAGCCTTATGGACCAACTCTAAGTTGGAAAGATAGGCCGAGTATTTTGTGATTCTAATTGGACACTAGCTCCTCATCTTGGGATAGGGTGGGATTTAATCATCACCTAAAAGTAGGGTATAGAAGTCATCATGAACTCATATTTTAAAATAGGCGTTGTGACATAGATCCTATTTCCCTATATACTTTCTGCTTTTCTAGAAATTATCATTGGCTTAGAACAGAAAGGGGGGGGGGGAGCTTCCCAGTACTTTCCAGATTCAATTTCATGACTGTGTTCTTCTCCACAACACTCCTTTCCTCTGGGCTGCTGCTAAGTGTAACCATAGCTAGAACCCTCCCCCATCATTGAGCCTACATTTCCAGCCTGTTATGTCTCCATTGTGAGACACGTATACACCTGCACACACCCACAACATGTACAGTGAAAGATTTGGGATTATCACTTCATTTCATACCATAAGAAATGAGTGAATTAGTGAAAACGTCATTTATTAAGTGCTAACTAAGGGCAAAGCCTGTGCTAAAGCAGTCTGGGCCATCTCCTTCTCCGGATCCTTTTACTGATGAGGAACTGTGGCAAACTGATGGAAGTTCTTCACACACACGTAACACGGACAAACCCTCCCTTCCGCCCACAGGACACTGGACCAGTTCTTGTGGACTGCTTGCGGTCTAGCTCAGCGCTCACGAGTGGGGTGTTTTTTGATGACACAGCAAACTTGAGGTGGTCCCTTGGTTCCACTCCCCCCTTCCCTCCCCACTTTCCACCGGCAGGAGGGTATGTGTCGGAAGACGCAGACACTGGCCCAGGAGATGCTGCCCACGCGGTAGCTCCGAAAAGCAGCCACTTGCCTCTGGGGCGTTCTTCTCCAGAACGCGTGGAATATAACCCTCTTTTTCCAGGACGCCCCATGAGGGATGTGGGAGAAGTGTCTTCCCCCCTTTCGAAGTCATGACCATTGCCTGAGCAAGCCTGGGTCAGGATTTCTGGCTGACTCTTGTGCGCTTCAGCCACCCTTTTCCTTTTTTTAGGAAAGGAAAGGACTAGGCCAGACCTGAACAAGAAATAGCTCGCGATCCCCCTGTAGCCCGGCAAAAGAGTCCGGCGGCTGTCACGTGACATAGACGGAGGCGGTTGGTTGCCGGGTCACGTGACAGGCGCCGGAAATCCTTTGGAAGGCCGCTGCAGGCCTGGACCACGCTGTCGCTCAGTCTGTCCGTGACTCTCTACTCAGGACCAGATCCCTGAGGATCAGGAGGAAGATCGCTGAGGTATTTCCATTCTGAGCAGCAGGCACAAATCTCTAACATCCATATCTCGGTGGCAGCTCCAAGGGTGCAAGAGAATGTCTTGTTTATTTTACTTGGAAAACGAGTAGGTTTGATTTCCTCTGTGTCCTGAGCCCCTACTTTTCACCGTACCCTGTGCTGGGTGCTGGGGATGCAGAGCTGAAACCACCCAGTCCCTGCCCACAAGGGGGCTAGGCCTTGGATGACTTTTTTACCCACATGTTATGGGGTTATCTAGTTAATAATGCAAATGTGCTTGAGAAACACTACAGCTAAGCATACTTGTGTCTTAACATAAGGCCGTTTCTACTCAGATTGTCAGAATGGCGCTGGGCCAAGTCATTTAGAATTCTTTAGCGGAGCAATCCATTCTACTGGTGATTCTTTCCCTGCCCCTAGTAGAGATTTTCTCATTGGTGGGGCCTTTACAATAGCAGGTCCCCACTGCCTGCTGTGGAACTCTTGTGAGATTTCTTAAGTAGGGAGAAAAATGGAAAAAACACTAGACGGCATGGGCTGCAGCTAGATAGTATGATGGATACAACTGCTGGAAATGGAGCGTGTGTAACCCCTGAGCAGATCACTTAATCTCATTCAGTCTTGGATTCCTTATCTATGAAATGGGGATAATAATAGTACCTATCTCACAAAGTTGTGAGGATCAGATGCAGAAGTCCTATACAAATACTCAGTATTATTATTATTTTACTCCTAGCTTTTCCAGTTGTAAGCTATTTGGTTTTGAATGACTCTCTTCATCTTTCTTAGCTCCATTTTCCTGGTCTCTAAAATGCAGGAGATGGACTAGATAGCATAATTGTAACTTCCAGTTCTAAATCTCGTAGTTCATTCATAATTCCTAGTTGGTCAACATATATTTATTATCTGCTATGTACCAGGCACTAAGGAAAGACTAAAATGGAATAGTCCCTATATCAGTTATCATTTGAGTGTAATCTACATACCCAACTATTTCAATGAATTTGTGAACTCATTAGTGTGGGTACCCCCTTCTACAGTGCAGAACATAGCCCATCAACTCTGTTAAGCTATGCTGTTTTTGTCTGGATCCAGTGATGTGCTGGAGCCGGCTCCTATGGGCCTAGGGAAGCTGTTTGTTAAATTTTCAGTATGGGCACTAATGCCCACAAAGCAGCAAACTCTATAAATCAAGGCTTAATCTATTGTTTTGTTGATTGTCTAGATATGATAAAGTAATAGAAAAAATGTTTATAACACAGATTCAACTTAAAAGTGTGTCATGCATACTTTTTGGTTGTTGTTAAACATTTACCAGTATGCCACTGTATTGTTGTTGTTCAGTTGTGTCCAGCTCTTTGTGACCCCATTTGGGGTTTTCTTGGCAAAGATATTGGAGTGGTTTGCTATTTCTTTTTTCGGTTCATTTTACAGATGAGTAACTGAGGCAAACAGATTTAAGTGACTTGCTTAGGGTCACATAGTGTATAAGGTCAGATTTGAAGTCAGGAAGACTTATCTCAGCATTCTATCCACTGTACCACTTTATTTATTTATTTATTTATTTTGGGAGGGCAATTGGGGTTAAGTAACTTGCCCAAGGTCACACAGCTAGGTTTTTGTTTGTATGTTTTAAGTGTCTGAGGCCAGATTGGAACTCAGGTTCTTCTGACTCCAGGGCGGGCGCTCTACTCACTGCGCCACCTAGCTGCCCCTCCACTGTACCACTTAACTGCCACACCACCTTATGTGTCCTTTTATAAATTCCCCCATAGAAAACCTACTCAATACCCTGAAGATCTTCTTCTTGGTATTTAAAAATATTTCCTAGGTAACAGTGCAATACCTGAACTATCTGTCTCTTCTCTCTTGCTCTCATTACATGACTGAACCACCTCCTATTCTGTTCATGCATTTGGATGATATGCTTACACCTCTTGGTACGCAAGTCACTGTTAGTTAATATGTTGCCGATTACCTTAAACCCACAATTCATCTCTTTATTGCCCTTTAGGGCTCCTGAAATTCCGATTCTTCAGAAATTGTGGTGTTTTCTGATCTGTAACCATAAAGTATCACTGGGAGATTAGTGCTAAAAGATGAAATTTATATTGGGGGCATTTTGGGGTTGTTGAAAGCTCTGGGCAATCTCTCAAATGCAATTTCATTTGCTACCCTCTGCCTGTTTAGCTCTGAGACCATCTTAGAGGTAGTCTCTAAAGGCCTAACTTAACTTCTTGCCATAGTTTAGGCAATAGATATTTTAAAATTTGTTTGGTTTTTCTCCTCCCCTCCTCTCCCCTCCCCTATTCTTTCCTCTCCTCTCCTCGGTTTTCTCTTTGTCTCTATATCTTTCTTTATAGAATCTATTTGTACAAAATTTTTACATTAGCTCACTTAAAATACTTATATTTATTTTCACTTTCATCTAATCAAGCTTTGGGTTGGGGATGTGTCTATAGCCCTTCTCTCTCTGTCTCTCTCTCTCTGTCTCTCTCTCTCTGTCTCTTCTTTTCTTAAAGGCTAATACTCTTTAGAAGTTTCTGCCATCATTTTTCATCCCATGGGTGCAGAATTTTGACTCCTTGGAAGGGAAATCACTATTCACACTAGTTTACTGATTAAATGATTGGCTAAAATAATATGTCTGAGATCAGTAGATCTCTAGGTGTAACTAATCAGTTCCCTAAAAATCCAGTAATTTAATTCTCAATATTGCATCTTCAATTATTATTATGACTTAATAACATTAATAATAGTATGTTGCCTGATGGATAGTAGTCCTGGTAAGCTTTATTATATAATTATAGATAAATCATGTTAATGGCAAAATGAAAATATATTTCCTTCCTCCCTCCTTGCCCCTGCTCCCCTCTCTTCCCTTTTCTTCCCTTCCCCTACTTTCTCCCTTCCCTTCTCTGCTTCTCCCCTCCCCCCTCCTTCCTTTTCCCTCCTCTATACTCCCCTCCCCTCCCATTCTATACTTTGAAGAATCCATAATCTTATCAGGTGTAGGTACTCCTTCCACCTTTACAGATTGAAATTTCTCTATATTTTCTGTTCCTGCTTAATTCATATTCATGTCTTTCCATGCATCCACCCAAGGGGATCCATCTAATATATTGGAGGCCTTCCCCTGTTTCTTTCACTATTTTGTGGATATCCATGAAGTGTTTGCTCCATCCATCTTGCTCTTGTTAGATAATCTGCCCACATTTTTTTTTTTTGTTGTTGTTGGTCAGTCTTGTCTTAGTGTATTTTATGCTACTTTTTGCCCACAGGTCATTCTTAGTGCTAATCTACAGCCTATTGACACCTCTTATATGTCTCTTTAATTCCACTTTGGTTCACTTATCTTGGAGATTCAAAAAAGACTAGGTTATCTTTGGAAAAAAAAATCAAACCTAGATATAATAAAATCACATTAAACAATACAACAATCCCATTAAAAACATTTAAAGGAAAATTTTCTTGTCCGATAAAATACTTCCCCAATAAGTCATAAAATGTCTGTATATAATAACTAGATTTTTAAAAATAGTTCCTATTTGACATAAATAGTTTTCAGGGTTAAAAAGTAACAAATGGGGGCGGCTAGGTGGCGCAGTGAATAGAGCGCCGGCCCTGGAATCAGAAGGACCTGAGTTCGGAGCCGGCCTCCGACACTTAATCCACACAAACAAAAAACCTAGCCGTGTAACCTTGGGCAAGTTACTTAACCCCAATTGCCCTAAAGGGGCGGCTAGGTGGCGCAGTGAGTAAGAGCGCCGGCCTCGGAGTTGGGATGACCCGAGATCAAATCCGGCCTCAGAAAATGAGCACCCACACATAAATAATGACTAGCCGTGTAACCTTGAGCAAGTTACTTAACCCCAATTGCTTTAAAAAAAAAAAGTAACAAATGGCATTTATATAGCATCTCAAGTTTCCGAAGTGCTTTACATATATCACATCATTTGAGTGTAACAGCAATCCTCTGAGTCAGATGCCTCAGATATTTACTAGTCTCATTTTACAGATGGGGAAGCTAAGTCTCAGAAAGCTTGAAAATGCCTCCAGACCTGGTCAGATAGCTGGGAAGTACCAGAGGCATGGTTTGAATCTCTATTTTCTTGGTCCTAAGAGCAGCATTCCAGCCACTACACAATGCTGACTAGAGAGATAACAGACCAAAACAAAAACTCCTTAGATAAGCCTAACATGCTGGAGTTAAAAAAAAAAAATCACTCAACTTCTACTAGGAGAGAGGTAGGTACTGGACCTTTGATTTCATTAGTATAAGAAATGTTCAGATGAGTATACTCTCCTTACCAATGTAAGTCAGCACCTTTTCTGCAGTTTGTAGTCAGAGAGAATTACCTAGGGCATTGAGAAGCTAAGTGATTTACCCAGGATCACACAGAAAGACTTTGTCTAAATATTCAGCCCCAAGAAATTGATCAGAATGTGCTTCCTTTCACTTTTTCTTCCGAGCCAGTGAGTTGTTGACAGACTCAGATTATCTAGTCTGAATGGGCCAGACCATGAAGGAAAGAGACAAAGGAAAGGGTCAAGGATCACTGAGGCAGAGGAGGAAAGACACCTGTCTTAGAACATTCTTAGGAGTTAGCCCTTCATTGAAAGGGGAGTTTATTTACTGAAACACAATAGTCAGGATAGACACATCTAGCAGGTCACCAGGCATTGTATCTCAAGTTAATTTCCTGATTTTAGAAACATGGGATGTTCTATTCTCATTTATTTCAGTTTTGAGGTAGAAGTTTGATAAACTTTTTCTCTGGCCTGGAAGTATGGAGATTCAAAGATTCAGAGCTGGAAGGACTTAGAGGACTTCAACCCTCTCATTTTACAGATGAGTGAGCAAACTGAGACCAAGAGAGATGTAGGAACCTGCTCAAGGTTGTGATTGCTCTGAAGAACAGAGACAGGATTTGAACCTCGGTCTTTTGAAGCCAGATCTAGATAAGTTCTTTCTCTGGAACATGTTGTTAGAAAAATTCTCTGTATTTCAGTGATCAATGAGTGGTCTAAAGCCTTGGTAAATATGCCAGCTACCTAGGGACATCAGAAAAATCTACTTTATCCCTTTTTCTTCTCTTACCCTTTCCTACCCTTTTCATGCAGAAGTCAAGGAAAGCAGATATGAAGACTCCAATAGTATTACATTTCTTAAATTGCATTAACCATTGTGGCATCTGTGATACTTGATAAGCTTCTAAATTTATATTTATGGTGTTTTGAGTATCCATGATTTTGCTACTACTCCCTCTAATGGCTCATATCCCAACCCTTTCATATCTTAAGTTAATAGTTTTCACTGGTTACTGTGGCCAAACAACTGTCACCTGGTGGCTAGGCTTTTGGTGATGGATCTTGACAGACTGAGATAGACTGATCCTTGGAAATAAAATAATCTCCCTAGGCTTGCACTGAAAGCCTTTCTAGTTTGGTATTATTTGCCAGATAATGTATTCTTTTTGTGTGGCCTTCAAGAATCTAGTTATTTCTATGCCATGATGAGGCATCAGAGAAGGACTTTAATAAAGTGTCTCTTATAATAGATTATTATAAAAAGAATCATTAGCATTAATATCAAAGGTGTCTGCTGATTTTTTTTTTGTCAGTTCCATGTTTTGAATGATAGAGGCAATGTGTGTATCTTTCCTTTCATTGTGGGGGTATCTTGCTTGCTTGTCTACTTGTTCTCTATGGTTTTCTCTTTTCACCCTCCTCTTCTATACCTCCTATTTTCTTTCTTTCTCTTTATTCTCATATGACTCTCAAATTCCCAAATGAAAAGTCTAGACACTCATTTGCTAGTCTTGCCTACATAAAAGCACAGTACCCAGATATTTGGAAACATCTGGATCTTTTATGGTTACATAGACAGTTTCTCTTGATTACCCTTCCTACAGCTATATCTTTTTTTGCAATGTGCTCATCACCTTCTTTGACATTAAGAAATCAAGGTGATATGTACTACATAAAATATTTTGCTAAAGAGCAAGTATGGGCTATCATAGAACACTATAAGATTACTTTTGAAGAAGGGAGTAACTAATTTGGAGGTTTTCCCTCCATTTTCATGTGAAAAAGTTGTTTTTCTACTATAACAACTGATTCATCATGTTCAAAATACTTGAGCAAGAGTTGGTGCTGGAATAGTCTTTTGTCTTCCTTGCAAGATGTATGAATGGGGTAGGGAGTTTTTGATCATTTCTGATAAGAAAAAGAGGCATATTTCCATGATGCTAGGCACTGGGTTTCTTTTTATCCAGCCAACTAGGATGACAAAGGCATATTTCTTCAAAATGATTTTTTTTTGCTGTTGTAATAATGAATAACTCTCTTCTATACTGCTACAGGCAAAGCTTCCAAATGAATGACTAATCTAGTGACTTTTCATTTGGTAGTATTACTGTCATATAGAAAGGAAAGATAGTGTGAGAAAGAAAGTGATTTCAAGATACCTAATGGGATCAAGTTTCCAGGCTTTGGATGCTAGGCTAGACAGGAGGAAGAATGAGAGTGGAGTTTCATAGCCATCTACTGCCACACATCTGCCAACCACTACCTTCTTTACCTGAAAAGCCTTGAGGGTAATGACATAAATGCTAAATCCCTGTAGAGAAAAAAATCTTAATTGGGAATCCTAAGCTGGTGATACTAGACTGCAAATACGCTGGGGCATTTGTGTTCTTTGGGTTGTATGAGGAGTGTAGAATAGAAACACTCATTATTACAGTGTATGGCATAAAACAAATATGTAATAAATGCTTGCTGATTGATTGTGATGTGGACAGCAGCAAGAAGGTAAATTTTGTTCCTGAGAATTTTGCCTTTCTAATTTCATTGTACCAGGCATAAAAAGAAGTTCAGGCCCCTTGAGGAAAAGGGAAAGGAATTGAAATAATGGATACTGAAGAAGATACGATATAGATGTAATCTCAGGAGAGAAAGATTGGTAGAGGAGAAAAGCTGTTTTCTACCAAGAATAAAACAGGAGTAAATAGGCCTACAACTGCTGTCATTGAGACTCTGCATAGATATTGTAGAGACTTGTTTGACTTTGAAAGATTGTAAGAGTTTAGGTGGGATTACTGAGTGTACTTGGGAGTTTGGAACACTTGCATTATATCTGCCCCAAGGAAAGTGTGACACAGAGAAGACACTAAGCTGCTGAATGAGTGGCTAAGTAAAAGACAATGAAATCTAGCTGCAAAAGACTATGGGAGAGAGTGGTTAAATCATAACTATAAAGAAGAAATGTATAGGACCTATGGAAAGGAGAGAAGAATTCCTTCCTGCTTATAATGGAGGGAAGAGAAAGAATAAAAAATGCTTTTGAAAATATGTATTTTGGGGCGGCTAGGTGGCGCAGTGAACAGAGCGCCAGCCCTGGAATCAGAAGGACCTAAGTTTGGAGCTGGCCTCCGACACTTAATCCACAGAAACAAAAACCTAGCCGTGTAACCTTGGGCAAGTTACTTAACCCCAATTGCTTAAAAAAAAAAAAAAAGAAAAGAAAAAAAGAAAATATGTATTTCTAGAACAATAGAAATATTGAAGCATGTTAGTTTATAAGGATGTCAAGAGATAAACCAGCTCAAGTATAGGAAAAGAGAAGAGAGAAGCAAATTAAGGGGATAATTTTCATTTATTATGTCTGTAAGAAGCAGAAATATAATTATTTGTGGATATTCTTTTGACTTGTTTGATGGAAAAATAATTATGTATACATATATGTGTATACATATCAGATAGATATCCATGTACTTTATACAATTTTTATAACAAAAACACGTCTCATTCTTTGGTCTTTTATTTTTAAAAATTTGTTAATTTTAAGCATTCTTTTATAATTTTGAGTTCCAAATTCTTTCTCTCCCTTTCACCTCTTCTCCAGCTACTGAGAAGGCAAACAATATCATAGCAATTATACATGTGAAACCATGCAAAACAAATTTCCTTATTAGTCATATTGCAAAAGAAAAGCCAAAAAAAGCGAGAAAATTATACTTCAGTTTGTACTCAGAGTTCATCAGTTCTTTAGTGGTATTTCTGGGTCAAAGGGTATGCACAGTTTTATAGCCCTTTGGGTAAAGTTCCAAATTGTTCTTGAGAAGAGCTGGACCACTTCACGACTCTATCAGCAGTTCATTAATGTACCTATTTTCCCTCACCCTGTATAGCATATGTCATTTCTGATAGGTATGAGGTAGTACTTCAGAGTTGTTTTAATTCGCATTTCTCTAACAATAATATGATTATGGTTAGCTTTGATTTCTTCTTTCGAAAACTGCTTGTTCATATCCATTGACCATTTATCGATTGGGAAATAGCTCTTATCAATTCTCTACATATTTGAGAAATGAGACCATTATTAGAGAAACTTGCTGCAATTGTTTTAAATATAATTTCATTGTCTATGGTATCTTTTAGCAAAATGTAGTTTCCCTGATTATCTCCTTTAAGTCTTTTTTTTGCTTTTGCTGAAATCATGATTTGATTTGTCTGAATCATGATTGCTACCCCGCCTTTTTTTTTTTTGCTTCAGCTGAAGCATGTTAGATTCTGCTCCAACTCTTTGTTTTAGCTCTTTCTATGTCCTTTTGTTTAAAATTTATCTCTTAGAAACAACATACTGTTGGACTCTGTTTTCTAATCCGTTCTACTATCTCCATTCTATGGTTGAGCTTACCCTTCACATGAACAGTTATGATTACTCTTCATTCATTTCTTCTTTTTCTTTTTTTTCTCTCTCTTTTTATTGTCTGTCCTCAAGAGTTTATTTTGCATCTAACCATTGTTTCCCTTAATCCAACCTCCCTTTTGTCACCCTCCCCTCTTTTTTATCCTCTTTCTCTCCTATTTCTGTATTGGGTAAGATACGATTTCTATGCACAGTTGAGTATGTATGTGTGTATATATATATATTCTTCCATCTTTGAATCAGTTCTGATGTGAGTGAGATTCAAGCATTGCCTACTCACCATCCCATTTTCCCTTCCACTGTAAAAGCTCCTTCTTACACACCTCCTTTATGTGAGAAAAATTTCTCTCTTCTGTTTACTCCCAGTATATCCCTCTTTCTCCCTTCTTCACTTTTTTTGAGATCATTTCAACATAATCAACTCACCTTCATGCCTTTGGTCTATGTAAACTTCTTTTAGCTTCCCTAATAATGATAATGTTTTTAGGAGTTACATAAATCATCTTCCCCTATAGAGATGCAAACAATTAGCCTTATTGAGTCTTTTCAGATTTCTCTTTGATTTTTACATTTTTTATACTTTTCTCAGGTCTTGTGTTTGAATGTCAAATTTTCTATTCGGGTCTGATCTTTTTATCAGAAATAGTTGAAAGTCTTCTATTTAATTAAATACTCATTTTCACCTGAAGGATTATACTTAATTTTTCTGGGTAGGTTATTCTTGATTGTAATTCTAGCTCCTTCATCTTCCAAAGTATCATATTCCAAGCCCTCTCCTCCTTTAATGTAGAAGCTGCTAAATGTTGTGTGATCCAGACTGCTGCTGCATGAGATTTGAATTGTTTCTTTCTGGTTGCTTAAAGTATTTTCTTTTTTACTTGGGAACTCTAGAATATGACTGTGATATTCATGGGAATTTTCATTTTGGGATTTTTTTTTTTGCTTTTTTTTTTTTTTTGAAGGTGCAATTAGGGTTAAGTGACTTGCCCAAAGTCACACTCTAGTAAGTGTTAAGTATCTGAACTCAGGTATTAAGTATTTAGGTCCTCCTGACTCCAGGGCCAGTGCTCTATTCATTGAGCCACATAGCCGCCCCTGGGATTTATTTTAGGAAGTGATTGGTGGATTCTTTCAGTTTCTATCTCTCCTTAATCTGTTTTCCAAATCAGTTTTTTTTTTTTAAGCAAGAGCCCAACTTTGACAAAGTTCAAAGTCAGAAATTAGTCTGGGAAAATAGGCAAACAACAAGAACTCAAAAATAACAACTACAGAAAGCTACTATTGCAGAGGGGACTAAAACAAAAACTCCAAAGAAGACAATACACGCACACCCCTTCCCCCCCCCCCCCAGTTTAAAAAAAAAAACCTGATACTGAACACAAGTCCAACAAAATTAGGCTTGGGGTTAAGTAACTTGCCCAAGGTTACATGGCCAGTTATTTTTGTGCGGGTGTTAAACCAATCCAAGCTGACTCTAGGCTGTGCTCTCACTCACTGTGCCACCTAGCCCCCCATCAGTTGTTTTTCTGATGAAAGAGGTCACATTTTCTTCCCTTTTTATTCTTTTGACTTTGTTTTATTGTTTCTTGGTGTCTCATGGAGTTATTAGCTTCCACTGGTTCCATTCTAGTTTTTAGGGAATTTATTTTTTTTTTAGTGAGCTTTTGTAAATCTTTTTCTGTTTCGTCATTTATGCTTTTTAAGGAGTTTTTCTTTTACCCCCACAAAATTCTCAGGATTTTTGTTCCCATTTTACCATTTGGTCAAGTCCGTTTTTTTAAGGTGTCTTATTAAAATATTTTTTATGCCTCTTTTACTGAGTAGTTAACTCTATTTTCATACTTTTCTTGCATCATTCTCATTTCTTTTCCCAATTTTTCCTCTATCATTTTTATCTTTTTTTCAGCTCCTCTAGAAATTTTGTTGGGCTTGTGTCCAGTATCAGGTTTTTTTGAGACTTTGGTGTGTGTGTTGGGGGGAGGGGGGGTATGCATATGTTGTCTTTTTTGGAGTTTTTGTTTTAGTCTCCTCTGCAACAGTAGCTTTCTGTAGTTGTTATTTTTGAGTTCTTGTTGTTTGCCTATTTTCCCAGACTAATTTTTTACTTTGAACTTTGTGTCAAAGTTGGGCTCTTTTCACCTGAGGGTGGGAAGGCACTATTCCAAGTTTTCAACTTTTTCATGCTGCATTTTCAGAACTAGTTCTGGGGGTCTGCAAGTTTCCAGTACTTCCAAGTTGGTGTGATCCAGGGAGAGATGTGGTCACTATTCTCCTAGTCTTTATCGGGAAGGGCCTCTGCTCCCCTATAGCAGCAAGTACTAGCCTTGGCCTTGGAACTGTGACCAGGTTCCCTATTCTGTTTCCATTCTAAGTTCTAGTACCACTTTTGGCCCTGGGACTGTGACCAAGGCCCTTGTTTCCTTGTGACCAATCACAAGTACTGCTCTTTGCCCTGGAATGATGATTAAATACTGCATATGGGCAACAGAATTGTCATTCAGTGCCAATTATACCCATTGCCATCAGTGGTTCCCCTGTAATCTTTCTGATCAGTTGTCTGATCCCATTACCATCTCTAGGCTGAGGCTCCTAAAATTGCTACTGCTGCTGCTACCCTGTGTGTGTGTGCTCTGGAGAGGTCTCCACCTCAGTGTTACAGACCACTCCTACAGTGTTACAAAACTCCAAAGTTTTCTTAGAATGGACATATGTCTTACTCTGTCCTTTTGTTAGTTTTACCACTCCAAAATTTTATTTAAGGCATTATTTTAAAGTTGTTTGGAGGAAATTGTTGAGAGAGTTCAGCTGGATTGCTGCCTCTAATCTGCTATCTTGGATCTGCTCCCCTCCACCTCCCTTCTACTACTCCATTTAATCTTTTAAAGAAAAAAAACGATAAGTGGTTAACTTTCCAAATGGTTAAAATTCAACTTTCTCTTAAGGCAAGAGGATATGGTAGTTGATCCTTTGATCTCTTCTGACTCCATGATCTAGTACTTCTTTTTTGAAAGCCTCTGCAAAAGGAAAAATGCTTTTTCTAACGGGAGGAAAGGTGCGTTCTATTCTATGCATACATTCTAGTTTTCAGAAGGTTTAAAATTAGCATTTTAATGAGTTATTTTTAGTAGTACCTACTCATATTCTTGGAGTATAGTTGTTAGCGAAGATGGCTATACTGATATCATGCCATATTGATAATAAGCTTTATTTTCTAATGTTATTTAGTGGTTCAAAGGAAACCTGATTTTAAGTCATTTCACTGTGTCTTTTCCTGTTCATAGTTTTTCTTATGCCTGTTACCTCTTTGTCCCAAGAAGGTGCTCTGATAGGCATTTTAGTTCTTATTCTGCCTGTAAATATATACATACATATATACATGTACACACATATTTTATATATATGTATATACATTTAATTTATATATGTGTATGTATGTATGTGTGTGTGTGTGTGTGTGTGTATGTGTGTACATATATATCCC
Source organism: Gymnobelideus leadbeateri (assembly GCA_011680675.1). Taxonomy (NCBI): domain Eukaryota; kingdom Metazoa; phylum Chordata; class Mammalia; order Diprotodontia; family Petauridae; genus Gymnobelideus; species Gymnobelideus leadbeateri. The sequence goes on along the minus strand of WOXC01004192.1, from coordinate 161,304 downwards.
CAAATTAATTTAGTGGAAGCACTAAAACATTTGTACTATTAAAAATTTTAACAGAAGCCTGTGTTTTCACCATTAAAAAAATTAATCGGGCAGGATGTCTTTAATCAATAGACAAGTCAACTGGGTCACACAAAAGACCAAATAATGGTGTTGTAACTTTAAAAAATTCTCTGACTTTTGCCTGCCTTTTATAAGCGTGAAAAAAAAAATCAAAAGCAGTAAAAACTTATATTATTTCTGTCAGTAGCCCTTTTCATAAAATGTTGTGAAAACAATCTCTCTAAGAAGGAAGCGACATACTGAGCAACAAGCCTCAATTTCAGGAAGTTCATTTTTTCCCTTGGCTTCCAGCCCAGTGCCATCAGAACTAATTAAAAACAGAGCCACGCTGGTATGAGGCTCAGTGTTTGGGCTTTTCAATAACAGAGTAGCAAACCAGGGGGATGTCTAATGAGAATAGTTTCTGAGTTTGTTTTGTAGCATTGGGCAACTATGTCAATTACTGGAACTGCAGCTCAGGGCCAGCACCCATGCTGAGATGTGAAAGAATGTTATTGCAGTGCAGATTGAGCGACTGCTTTGATACATGCGATATGCATGTCACTTGGATGCCGTTGCTGTGCCTTGGCTCTTGACTGAATCAGAAGAGGCTGGTGCCACCTTGCTTGTCTTCTCTGAGGCCAGATCAAATGTCACAGGGCCTGGATTTCATCTAGATCCCCAGTTAGGCTCCAGTCAAAAAATAAATAAAGTCTGGATTTGGGGTAGGAATAATAATAACACCTTGTGGTTTTAGAGCACTTTTAAGGTTAAATCAGTTGATCAACAAGCATTTATTAAGTGTGTTGTAGAGTACTGTGGTAGCAGCTAAGAGGCACAGTGGATAGAGCACAGGGTCTGGGTTCAGGAAGACGAGTTCAAATTTGGTCTCAGACATTTACTAGCTACATCATCCTGGGCAAGTCACTTCACCCTGTTTGCTTCAGTTTCTTCATCTGTAAAATGAGCTGGAGAAGGAAATAGCAAACCACTTCAATATCTTTGCCAAGAAATCCACCCATAGGTTATAAGGCATCAGACATGACTGAACAACAACAGGGAATTTAGGTAGGTGCTAAAGATAAAAAGGGGTGACAATTCCAGTCTTCAAGGAGTTTACACTCTAATAGACCAGGGGTTCCTAATTTTCTTTTTGTGTTATAGCTTATTTGAAAGTCTTGTGAACCCTTCTCATAATAATGTTTTTAAATGCATAAAATAAAACATATAGGATTACAAAGGAAACCAATTATATTGAAATACAGTCATTGAAATATATTTTAAAAAAGTTTACAGACCCCAAGTTTGCAACTCTTTTACAAGGGGTATTCAACTATAAGCAAATATTCAGTGAATACAAAATAAATACTTAGTGAATTGGAAAGGGATACTAATAATTGAGGAAATGAGGAAAGGCTCTTGAAGGAGATACCTCTTCAGATGGTTCAGTGGATAGAGCACTGGGCCTAGAACCAGGAAGACCTGAGTTCAAATTTGATCAAAGACACTGGTTGTGTGATCCTAGGCAAGTCATTTAACTTCTGTTTGCCTTAATCCACTGGAGAGGAAAATGGCAAACCATTCCAATATCTTTGCTAAAAAAAACCCTTGGACAGTATCAACAAAGGAATTCATAGATACAGATGTGAGAGGGAAAATATTCTGTGCATGGGGGAAAACTTTTGCAAAAGCATAGAGTTGAAGGAAAGCATCTTATGTATGTAGCCAGCAGAGCATGTTGGCTAGAATGTAAAGTATATGAAGGAGGAGTAGTGTGGAATTGGGCTGGAACAGTACACTGAAGTCACATGGTAAAGGACTTTAAATGCCAGACATCAACATCTTAGGTGTCAGCGAACTTACATGGATTGAAATGAATAAATTTAATTCAGATGATCACTACATATAAAACCATGGGCAATATTCCTTTAGAAGAAATGAAGTATCCCTCATAGTTAATATAAGGGGGAGAAAAGTACTATTTGGGTATAATCTCAAACATGAGTGAATGGTATCTGTTTGAATTCAAGGTAAATCATTCATCATTGGAGTAATACAAGTCTGTGCTCCAAATCCTGAAGTTGAAGAGGCCAAAGTTGATCAGTTCTATGAAGACCTACAACCTCTTCTAGAAATAACACCAAAAAAAAGATGTCACATTTATCATAGGGGATTAGAATGCTAAACTAGGAAATCAAGAGATAATTGGAATAACGGGCAATTTTTGGAGTATAAAATGAATCAGGGCAGAGACTAATGGAGTTTTTGTCAAGATAACAACCTGGTCATAACAAACTCTCTTTTTCAGCAGCCCAAAAGGTGATTCTACACATTCTACCATCACCAGATGGTCAATATAGAAATCAGATTTATATACATTGCAGCCGAAGGTAGAGAAGCTTTATACAGTCACTTAAAACAAAATCTAGAGCTGACTGTGGCTCAGACTGTGAGCTTCTTATTGCAAAATTCAGACTTAAATTGAAGAGAGGAGGGAAAACCATAAGACCACCTAAATAACATCCCTTATGAGCATGAAGTAGAAGTAATGAATAGATTCAAAGGATTAGATCTGGTAGATAGAGTGCCTGAAGAACTATGAGCAGTAGTTTGCAATATTATACAGGAGACAGGAACAAAAACATTTTAAAGAAAAAGAAGAGCAAGAAAGCAAAATGGTTGTCTGATGAGGCTTTACAACTAGTTGAGGAAAGAAGTGAAAGTGAAAGGAGAAAGGGAAAGATATACCTAATTAAATGTAGAATTCCAGAGAATAGCAATAAAAAAATAAGATTTTTCTAAAATGAGCAATGCAAAGAAATAGAAGAAAACAATAGGGAAAGACAAGAAATCCTTAAAAAAAATTAGAGATATTAAGGGAATAGTTCCTACAAAGATAGACAGGATAAAAGACAAAAATTGTAGGGATTCAACAGAAGTAGAAGAGATTAAGAAGAGGTGGCAATAATATGAAGAAGACCTACACAAGAAAGATCTTAACATCACTGGTAACCACAATGGTGTGGTTATTGATCCAGAGCCAGACCACCTGGAGAATGAAGTCAAGTTGACCTTAGGAAGCATTGTTAACAATACAACTAGTGGAAGTGATGGATTTCCAGCTGAGCAATTTAAAACCCTAAAAGATGATGCTCTTAAAGTGCTACTTAATATGCCAGCCAGTTTGGAAAACAAAACAGTGGCCACTGGATTAGAAACGATCAGTTTATGTCCCAATCCTAAAGAAGGGTAATTTCAAGGAATGTTCAAAATACCAAACAATTGCACTCGTTTCACAAGCCAGCAAGGTTATGCTTAAGATTCTGCAAGCTAAGCTTCAGTAACACATGAACCAAGAATGACCAGAAAAGCAGATTGGTTTTCAGGGAGGCAGAAGAACTAGAGACCAAATTGTAACATTCTCTGCATTATGGAAAAAGCAAGGAAGTTCCAGAAAAAACTTCTACTTTTGCTTCATTGACTATACTAAATAAAGCTTTTGACTATATAGATCACAGCAAAATGTGGAAAGTCCTCAAAGAGATGGCAATACCAGGTGTCTTACTTCTCTCTGAAAGAGCCTGTGTGCAGACCAGGAAGCAAAAGTTAGGGTCAAACATGGAAAAATAGATGGTTTAAGATTAGAAAAGGAGTACAAGGCTGTATATTGTCATCATGTTTAATATATATGCAGAATATATCATATAAAATGCCAGGCTTATGAAACAAAAACTGAAATTAAGGTTTTCAGGAGAAATATGAACAATCTCATATATGTAGATTATACCACTCCGATGGCAGGAAGTAAAGAGGACTTAAAGCCTCTTGATTAGGGTGAAAGAACAGAGCATAAAAGCTGACTTGAAACTCAACATCAAAAAGCTAAGATTGTGGCAAGCTGGTCCCATCACTTCCTAGAAAATAGAGGGAGAAGAAATGGAAGCAGTGTCAGATGTTATATTCTTGGGTTCAATGATCCCTGCAGATGGAAGCTGCAGCTATGAAATTAAATAAGATGCTTGCTCCTTTGAAGCAAAGCTATGGCAAATCTGAACAACATGCTAAAAAGCAGGGATATCACTTTGTTAACAAAGGTCTATATAGTCAAAGCTATAGTTTTTCCAGCAGCAATGTATAGCTGTGAGAGTTGGTCTATAAGGAAAGCTGAGCACTGAAGAATTGATGCTTTTGAATTCTGGTGCTAGAGAAGACTTTTGAGAGCCCTTGGACACTAAGGAAGTCAAATCAGTCAATACTTAAACTAATTCAGACTATTCACTAGAAGGTCAAATACTGTAGCTTAAATATACTTTGGCCACGTAATGAGAAGATAAGACTCATTGGAAAAGGCCTTGATGTTGGGAAAGTTTGAAGGCAAAAGGAAAAGGGGATGACAGAGGATGAGATGGATAGATAGTATAGAAATATTGAACATGAACTTGGACAGACTTCAAGAGATAGTGGAGGATAGAAGGGTCTGCCATGTTATTGTTCATGAGGTCAAGAAGAATTGGACATGACTGAACAATTGAATAGCAGCAACAACTGTGTGGAAGATGGATTGGAAAGGGGAGGCAGACCAATCAGTTTTTTTTTTTTTTTTGGAGTAGTTCAGACAAGAAGTGATAAAGGTCTGAACTAGGATGGTTGTAGTATATATAAAAGGAGGCAAATGTGAGAGAGATAGAAGTAGAATTGGCAGATTTTGGTAATTGTTGGAAATTTGGTCTGTGGGGAAATAAGAATGAAGAGTCAAATTTAATCAAGTTTAGCTTTAACTTGGGAATTTTGGTGTCCTCTCTAGAAATAGGGAAATTAGGAGGAAGGATAGATTTAGAAGTAAAGATTTTGTTTTGGACATATTGAGTATGAGATGCCTATGGGACATATAGCTGGAGATGTCCAGGTGGCAGTAAAAGATACTTAGCTGTGACTAAAGAGGGAGAGGAGGGCTGGGTATGTGGATTTGGGGGTTCCCTACATGGAAATGATAAATTGAATCCATGAGAACTGATAGGATCACAGAAACAAAGTTAGGAGATAGGATGCAGATAATAATTCAGCAAAGGGGACTAATAAGGATTAGTCTGAGAGGAAGAGAACCATAACAGAGAAATATCATGAAAACCCAAGACAGAGAGAGTATCTAGAATAGGAACTGACACACTATAGCTGGAGGCCCTGTACCTGTGGGTTTGTTGTTGTTGTTTGTTTTGTTTTTTGCTACAACCCAAGCTAAGAATGTTTTTTACATTTTAAAAATATAATAAAATTTATTTTAAAATGTAAAAATCATTTTTAGCTCTGCTGAGCTGGATTTGGCACATAGGCCATAATTTGTGAACCCTTGCTTTTGAAGGATGGAATTATCAGTAGTGTCTTATGTTGTTGAGAGGTCAAGAAGGATGAGGAACAGTTGCAGACTGAGAAAAGGCCATTAAAAATAGAGATCATTGTTGACTTTGCTGAGAGTAGTGCCTGTTGAAGTAAGATTAGGAGTGAGACAGGATTGGCAGGTGTGAATGTGCAGATCATGAGTATGTATATAGTTTTGCCTAGGTTTACAAAGCACTTTTATAACATTACCCTGTGAGGTAGGTAGTGTCTATATTATTAACCCCATTTTACAGATGAAGAAGGAGGGGTTGAAGCTTAGAGGAGTTAAGTGACTTTGCCTGAGGTCATATAGCTATTACACTATTATTATAGCTCTTTCTGGATCTCTTTCCAATATACTAGGCAACTTGTAGAAAGGCTTTAACTTATAAGATCTTCTTGGGATAGGGTGAAGACAGGAGAATGAGAGAGAACTAATCTATTCATGCATGCTCAGTACCAAATGAGAAAGAGAAAGAAGCTTGAGTCTGTGAGCAAAGCGAAGTGAAGCCCTGGAGAATTCAATTCTAATCCAGTTTTTCATTTATATATATGTGTGTGTGTGTGTGTGTGTGTGTGTGTGTCTGTATGGTGTGTGTATATAATGCTGTATATTACCTATACACAGCATGTACATACATGTATATTCACATATATGTATATAGAGTATATATATACATGTATATATGTGTATATACACACATATACACACATGCATATATATCCACATACAAATGGATATATTCCTTTTGATTCATCAGTAAATTAACCATGGGGGATTTTTTTTTTTACTCTAGTATCTTTACTTTCTATCTTTCTCCTCTTGTCTCTCAAAAAAAGATGGTTTTTATTTTTCTATACCATTAATTTCAGAATATATCTTTTTTCCTTCCCTAATAAGCCATATCTTTATCAAAGATTAAAAAGAAAAAGGATGGTTTAGCAAAACCAACCAACTCATTGTATCTGATAATATTATACACCTGTAGTCCCATCCATCTTTTCAATGAAGTGAGGGAAGTATATTTTCTCAACTCTTTTCAAGGGCTCCTTTGGTTGTTAAAATTATACAATATTCAGATTCATTTTATTGTTCTTTCTGTTTACAGTGTTGTAGATCTTTTTACTTTGTGTCAATTCACATAAGACTTCTTGTGTTTCTTTGAATTTTTTATATTTAATTTTTTGGAGTGCAGTAATATTCCATTACATTTGTAGAGCACAGCTTGTCTAATCATTCCTCAACTGATGGGCACCTAATTTGTTTCCAGTTCTTTGTTATCACAAAAAAAGTGCTATACTGAATATTTTATTATATATGAGGCTTTTTTTTTTAACCTTTTCCCTCTTTGGAATATAAACTTAACATTGGTACATTGGGGTATCTCGGTCAAAGATCTCGAAATTTTACTCACTTTTTTTTTTTTTTTTTGCTTTTTTTTGGAGGGCAATTGGGGTTAAAGTAACTTGCCCAAGGCCACACAGCTAGGTTTTTATTTGTGTGTGCATTAAGTGTCTGAGGCTGATCCGAACTCAGGTCCTTCTGACTTCAGGGCAGGTGCTCTACTCACTTCGCCACCTAGCTGCCCCGAAGTTTTACTCACTTTTAAAAATCAGAATTCAAAGTTACTTTCCAATTAATAGTTCCAACAGTGTATGAACAGTGCTTCTTTCAGTGCTCAAATTCTTTGATTAGAGTGCTTTACTTCTGTGATCTCGCCAACATTGATTGTTCCTGTCCTTTGTTACGTTTGCCAACTTGGATTTGAGGTGAAATTTCAGGTTTGTTTTAATGTTCATTTCTCTTATCATTGGTGATTTAAATCAATTTTTCATATGACTATAAATGATGTACAATTATTTGGAGAACTGTGTTTCTATCCTTTGACCATATTCCTTCCTTTGGAAAAAAATTATTGAATCTTTAAAACATTATAGAAATTTCCCCACTAGTAAACTTTCCTTTTAAAACAAAGAAATGCGATTGCAAAAACAACTAAAAAACTGACCATATCTGGCAGTGTATGCAATATCTTGCCCATGTAGTCAACTACCACCCTACCAAAAAGAAAGAAAGGCCCCTCCTCTTTATTAGGAAGATACAGGTCAGCTTCTTTTTAGGGTTTAGTTTTCATTATTATAGTTATTGCCTAATTGCTTTTCTAATTCTTCTTTCTTCCTTAGTTCATGCAAGTCTTTCTGTAGTTCAGTATTTCTTGAGGTAAGATTTATGGATTCTGTCTTTCAGTCAAACCAGTTTATCCACGTTTTCTTGGACATGACATTCCCCTCCCATCTCTGTTCCTTTGTACAGGCTATTATCCAACCAATTCTGGAATGATTTTCTTCACTTCGGACTTCCTTTAAATTCACGAGTTACCCCTTGCAACAACCTATTCTGATTCTTCTCAGCTGCCGTTGCTTTTCCTGGGATATTATCCTATATTTATTTTGTTTTTAATTTTTCATGTATGTATAATTTTCTTCCAGTAGAGTATAAGCTCCTTGAAGGCAGGAACTGTTTTATTTTTGTTTCCCCATCACCTACCCAGTGCTTGGTCATATATTGGTGTTTAATGAGTGTTTGTTTTTTGTTTTGTTTTTTTTTTTTTGCTTTTGTGGAGGGCAATTGGGGTTAAGTAACTTGCCCAAGGTCACACGGCTAGGTTTTTGTTTGTGTGTGTGTTAAGTGTCTGAGGCCGGATCCCGGATCCGAACTCAGGTCCTTCTGACTCTGGGGCCGACACTATACTCACTGCGCCACCTAGCCGCCCCCCCCCTTTTTTTTTTTTGGTTTAATGAATGTTTGTTGAATGAATTTCTAGCTTTTGACAGATCTAACAGTTTAGATAAGCTGTCTAGGATATATGTTAATGTCACCAACCTGGGCAACTGATAACTAGGATTATTGCGTTGATAGCATCCAAATTTCCTCTCCCCTTCTACTTTCTCCCCACTTTACCCTTGTTTCTATTATACCTACATTACTGACATGTATCAGAAATGGAGGTGGGATTTTAACATAAGTAGCAAACTAGAGGGCCACTTATAATTTTCTGCTCCTACTAACATAGAATTACTAGTGAAATATATTTAAAAAAGAAAATTTTATTTTGTCATTTATGTTATTATGGTTTTTTTTGGAGGGCAGTTGGGGTTAAGTAACTTGCCCAAGGTCACACAGCTAGGTTTTTGTTTGTGTGTGCATTAAGTGTCTGAGGCCGGATCCGAACCCAGGTCCTTTTGACTCCAGGGCCGGCGCTCTACTCACTGTGCCACCTAGCCGTCCCTATGTTGTTTTTCTTAACATCTATTTATTTTAAAAACAGTTATTGAGTGCTTAACACCCTGGAACTAGGTGTATACAGAGATTACTAAAATGTGGTTCTCACTCTAATAATTTATAATCTAGTAGAAAAAATAAAAATGTAATTAACTAATAGATAACTAATGTGCGATAGAATAAGTGCCACAAGAAATTAAACAAGTATAATGGGAATTCCACAAGAGTGAAAACATTCAACTAGATGGATCAGGGAAGATTCACAAAGGAGAAGAACCCTACCAGTATATATCATAGAGCTATGTAAGATGTACCTAAAGCTTCAGTCCTATAATAAAATAAACAAAACACTATGATTCCTAAAACAAATGTGAAATTTAAGAAAAGAAAAATTTTTATTAACAACAGTATTAATGATAATTTCTACTTTCTCTAGACCATTTTGTGATTTGACATCTTGGTGTCTAATAGCAAAATCACTATAGGTAGGTCAAGATGGCAGAGTAGAAACAGCACTTCGGTGCAGCTCCAGCTCCACCACTTCCAATCCATATAAAAGGGAACTCTGAACAAACTCTGGAGCTACAGAACCCACAAAATGACACAGAGAAGCTAAGCTCCCACTGAGGACAGCCCGGCAGGGATCAGCCAGCACAGCGCTCTGGGAGCCAAGCCTATGCCCAAGTGAGCCAGAGGTTTTCAGGGTGTCGAGACCAGCAACCGGCTGGAGGGTCTCCAGATCACCAATAGCTGTGGAATTTCCAGAATTACCAACACATAGATGCCAGGGACAAAGTGAGAGGTCAGTGCAGTATGGACTTTGGGACCAGTACTTGGGAGTGCATGGCTTTTGCCCCGAGGGTGAGAAGCCTCTGAGATACTTCAGCACAGCCACAGCCATGCGGCAGATTCAGTTCCTGGCCCGTGGACCAGGGGGATCTGGCAACCAGTTTTGGGGGGGTGGTAATCGCTCTTGCTTTAACCTTATTGGATCTGGATTGTGGTCTGGGGTGGAGGTCCTGGGGTGTGTGACCAGCTTGCCAGAGCATGGGGAGGCTTTACATTCCTACATGGAAAAATGATAATTGTAACTGATGAAACTTTTCTCAGTATGAAAATAGTTGAAGAAAGGTATATGGACATATGAATATATATGTGAATGTGTGTATATATGTTTACAGGTATACATAGATAGAGGGCACAGGACCATTTTAATAGGAAAGGATGATACTTAAAAGGGGAAATTAAGAGGTGAGAGGGGAATATAATGAGAGGAGATGGGGAGAGACAGAATGGGGTGAACTATCTCATATAGAAGAGGCAAGGGAAAATGGATGCAAGGATGGGGAAGAACCGGAAGGCAGAAAGGCAAAACCTTATTCTCATTGAATTTGGCTCAGGGAGAGAATGACATACACACTAAATAGGATATCTCACCCTATAGGAGAGTAGGGGCAAAGGAGATAAGAGAGGGAATGATGGAAGGGAAGGCAGGCTGCGGTGTAGGGAAGTTGGAAGCACCCACTTTTGAAAAGGGACAGGATCAAAGTAGGGAATAGACCAAGTGGGAGATGGGATAGGAGGGAGGGAAATATAGTCAGTCTTTTACAATATATCTAATATGATAATGTTTTGCATAGCTACACATGTACAACATAGACTGAATTGCTTGTCTTCCCAGTAAGGGTGGGTGACAACAGAGGGAGGGAATGAATCTGGAATCTGAAGTTTTAAAATCAAATGTTTAAAAATATATAAATACTGTTATTAATACTATTTTGCATATAATTGGGAAATAATATATACAGGCCTTGGGGCACAGAGATTCACCTTGCCCTGTTGGAAAAGTTGAAGGTGGTAAGGGAGAAGATATGGGAGAGAGCAGATTGTATGTGGGGATATCCTGTGGGACTTCTATTTTGGGGTATTGGGTAGGGGGAAAATGGGGAAAAATTGTAACTCAAAATGTTGCGGAAATGAATGATGTAAACCAGAAGTTAATAAAGCATTTGAAAAAAAAATCACTGTAGCTAGATAATGAGGAAAGAACCTAAATTTTTTTTTTTTTTTTGCTTTTTGGAGGGCGGTTGGGGTTAAGTGACTTGCCCAAAATTATAGGGCTAGTAATTGTGTCAAGTGTCTGAGGTCGGATTTGAACTGAGGTCCTCCTGACTCCAGGGCCAGTGCTCTATTCTCTGTGCCACCTAGCCATCCCTAGAACCTGCATTTTTTAAAAAGCATATCTGGCATGTCTCATAGAGGCATGGAGATACACTATGCTTTTGAACTCTCTGCCAGTAGAACACCAACACTGCAATGTCCTATTAAGTTGGGAAGGCTTTGAGTAATGGCCTCCTGCCAGACAGAATGTTGTTTTCCTACAACCTGCTTAGCTAAGTTTGAAGAGGCATCACCAGAGAGAAGGTTGGTGAAGGCCATGTTTTTGGCCTTAGCAGCTCATTAAATTATCTTAGGTATGGAGGACTTGTGATCTCTGTGGGTAGACATAGAAACCACACAGATGAAATAATGGATCTTTGAAGTCTGAAAGTAAGTACATAGCTCAGTCTGATTACTAGAATAGCATTACTTTTAAATTAGAAGTGGAAACTACTAATATTATGAAGTTTAACTCTCCTAGTCTGTGTTTTGTATCTTTTGTCTTGTTAGTCTGTATCATGTAGGTCTGGCTTTCTCAGACCCATTTCTATACAAAAGGAAATTTAGGAGTTCAGTGTTTGCTTAGTACAATAACAGATTACAATCTTGAAAATAACAGGTCTACCTTCTCTTTGTGTTCTTTAAATGTCTATTGACACATCCTAGGAATAAGACAGTTTGACCTAGATGGACTCTGTGCTTAAATGTATCTTAATAACACAAAGACAGACAAACAAGTTTCCCCTTAACAGAAATTTAAAACCAAAATGTGGTAAAAAAAAAAAAGCATTGATAATTTGAAGAATCAGAAAGCCAAAAAATCAACAAAAGTTATGGTGAGCAGTTCCATAACATTTCTGGTTTCTTTGTAACTATGGAACTTTGTAACTATGAAATAAGACTGACTAAGATCAATGAAGAAAAGGGAACCATAGTATGATTTCTTAGTTTTTCTAGATTTAAATGGAATCTGATTCTGTAATCTACATTTTTTTTCCAGGAATTATTCCTCTGAAGGAAGGTGAACTTTTGTGCCATATTGACCCAGTATTTAAAACAGAAACTTATACTATCAATATAAAAAATCCTATTTGTGTTATGCCAGTGAATCACAGTTGGTTTTTTTTTTTAATAGACTTGGTTATTTTTTAAAATGAAATAGGCAGATGAGAACTGAAGAAATTATCTGGCTATATCACACAGGATGCAATGATAATATCTTTTTTCAATAATGTAAAAATACTTTGCTTTAACCAATTCTTGGTTAACAGAGTCAGTCACAAAAGAGTTTTAATTTCAGTAGTACTTTGAACTAGCAAAGATAATAATTGGCAATATGTGGAGTATGGATATTATATATTTTTATAAAGTTAAAGTCCAAATTTCTGGGCTTAACTTGCAACAGTGTACATACATGTTCTTTTCATAGTCAAAGCTTTCTCTCAAGTTAAGAAGGAAAATTTTGAAAACAAATGTTTCCAAAATTATTTTAAGAGAGATAAAAGTGGGCAAATTAGAATGGACCATGAGATACAATGACTTGTCTGTATGATAGAAGCATCCAGTTGGGACTCTGGTTTATTGTTTGGACTACATTAAAGTGACTCTTGACTAATTGGACAGAACAAACGTACTGGTTTCTCTGTAATTTACTTTTGAGCACAGTACTAGCAAGGGATGCAAAAAACCCCCAAACTTTAAAAATCTTCTCCATATTATTAATTATTAGGGGGATTTCCTTCCTTCATATATGTATATATATATGTATATGTATATGTATAAATATGTATATGTATATATGTATATGTATATGTATATGTGTGTATAAAGGTTCTTTGAAAATATCAATAATATCATATCTAAAGTCATGCTATCTTCATTCATATACAGCATTCATAGACACACACCTACACACATGTATATCACATATATATCACATATTTACACATATACAACACATACATATAATATTATATGGCTGTGCTACAGTGGAGTAGCCTCACCATATTTGAACTAAAGTCTTTGTGCTAAATTTCAGTAAAATAAGTCCATAGTTAAATACAAGTCTTTGGGGATGGCAGAGGCAGAAATGACCTATATTATTATTTTATTCTAATAATACACATAGTATTCCTTTCTAAATGGGAGTGAGAAATGCTAATATTACAGGGCATCAATTGAACTCTACCATTTGGTGAGTTATGCTTTGTTAATCTGTCTCTTAAAGGCAGTGCTTTCTCAGACCAGTTTCTATGACACAGGGGGGGTCTAAACATAATAAATACCTTTTTAGACCTGTGGAATACAGTTGCTAACCACAAACATGTAAAAATGCTCTAAATCACTATAGTTAGAAAAATGTAAATTAAAGCAATTTTGAGGTTCCATCTTATACTCATCAGAATGATAAAGATTACCAAAATAAGACAATTATTAGAAGGGCTTAAGGAAAACAGGGATACTAATGTGCTTTCTGTGGGGCTATGAACTGGTCCAGTCATTCTATAAAACTTTAGAATTATACCCTCAAAATCACCACATAGTATATATCTTTTGACTCAGAGATACAAATACTAAGTTTATCCCCCAAGGAGATTAAAGAAGGAGGAAAAGGACCAATGTTTAAAAATTTATTTATAACAGAATTTTTTGTTATAATAAGAACTGGAAGCTTAGGGAATACAATGGCTCAACAAATTATGGCATATGAATGTGTTGTAAATTCTATTGTGCCATAGGAAATACCAAATGGATGGTTTTTAGAAAAACCTGGGAAGATCTATATGAAATGATGCAAAGTGAAGTGGGCCAAATCAGGAAAACAGTTTAAACAATAAAACATTATAAGTAAGAAATTTGAAAGATTTGAGAATTCTGATCTATGTCATATCCAACTCTAATTCTGAAGGACAGATGATGAAGAAGCCTGTTGCCCACTTCCTGACAGAAAGATGAGGGACTCAAGATAGAGAATGTCATACTTTTTTTTTTAATATGACTACTATAGGAATTTGTTTTGTCTGACTATGAATATTTACTACATGGAATTTTTTTCTTTCCTTGTGGATGTAGTGGGTTGAAGGACAAGAGGGAAAAATTACATGAGCTAACAAAGAGAAGAGGATCATTGAGGCTTTTTAAAAATATTCAGAGGCAAGAAGAACAGAAAGACCAGAAAGGAGGACAGGTAAGCAGGACAGCTTCCAAAATTTGAAGGTGAACTTATTATATACTTAAAAATAAAAGTAAGCTGTACACAGTAGAAATTTGCAGTTTCACGTTCAATCACCTTATTCTGTCGTGTTTTGTTCTATTCATATAGAAATACTTTATTTGGTTTAGGTTAAATTAAGAATAAAAATAAAATTAAAAGAATATCCAAATTACAGGTAAATTCTGAGTTAGAGTCTGAAAGGTTCTCTTTTGCCTGATGAGGTTGCCCTGTTTAGTAGCAGCTTCCACATGCCTACTCATTCCTAAATGGGTAGTCATTGAAGCTTAAGGTTAGCTTGAACAGGGAATTAGGAGTATGGTGGGAGAATTTTCTAGACTTCCAAATGCTGAACATTTAAAAGAAAATACTTTTTGATACTCTAGTTAAAGGAAGACTTCTTTCAGAATAAAAAGGGTAGAAATGAGGGGAAATAAAATCCTTGAGTATCTTTGATTCAAAACAGAGACTGTCATTGAACCCAGAACTGTATATCTTAGTCCAGCACACTGTTGTTAAGTATCATGATATGGTGGGGAAAGTTCTGGTTTTGAAGTCAAAGAATCTCTACTCTGTTACTTACTACCTGTGTGACCTTAGGTAAATCACTTAACCTTTTTGTGCTTCAGTTTCCACATTTTAAAAATATTGGGGTTAGATGGTTGAACTTAAAAGTCCCACTTGACTCTAAATCTTTGGTCCTGATTTCCCTTTCCACTTCTCACTTTCTCTTTCAAAATATTACTCAGTGTCTTTTAATTTCATTCACTTCTTTTCATTGGTACACAATAGATCATAACCTATGGTCCTTAGATTATTTGTATTTGGGGTGACTTCTTGCCCTTTTCTTCAAGGGATAATATTGCATAAACTTGGAACCTTACACAAAGGTGTCAGCAGATTCATTTAGGACAGAATCAGTGACATGGCTCTAAATTTGGTATTTCTGGAACTTGAAAGTTCAGAGGCTAAGAATGGGGTTAACTGCATCCATTTGTCTGCGTGAAATTCCCAAATGTGATCCAGTTATTCATGATTTAAATTTAAGTCACCATACTGATCCATATGCAACCCTATGAATCTTTTGATCTTAAAATGATTCACTGCAAGGAGACCAGCAACTCTGTTACCAAAGGACCTGGGTTCAAATTTTACCTTTTATGCTTCCTGAGATGCCTCTTAACCTCCATGGACCTCAGGTTCCTTATGCATAAAAAGAAGGTCATGGATTTGATGACTTCTGAGGTCACATCTACTTCTGTATATGTGATATGAGGATCACAGAGTTGCAGGGGATGTCAGAAGTCAGTAAGTCCAATTACTGTTTTGTCATGAATTCCTTTATAGTCATCCATGTAAAGTGATCATCCATTTCTGACTTCTGTGGTGCCATGTTGCCATTCTGTTTTTTAAGTCTTCCCTTTTCTCTCTCTTCTGACTGCCTTCCCTCCCCCTCCCCTGACACCTCCACCCTTATTCTTGGTTCTTTACTTCCCCAATTCCTGATATTTCTAGGAAGACATTCTAACAATGCCTGTGGGTTGTCTTCTTCCAGAATACTTGAGGAGAAAGTATAACATCCTGTCCTTGACTCTCCTCTCCATCTCCGCATTGTATAGGAAACTCAGTCACCTGCACAGATAGATGCCTATGTAGATTGCTTTAGTAGAACAATGGGAATCTGGGGAAAACTGCTTCTAAGGAAATGAGTGTCATTTCATTAAAGAAGAAAAAATTCTTCAAATCTGGTTCATCTCACAGTCTCAGTGCAAGCCCTTAATTAAAAGCCAACAGAGATTTCTAAAGTTGGGAAAACTGGAGCAATGACTTTAAAAATTAACCTGTGTTTTTTCTCTCATCAGTTTTCTTAAGGGATGAGAAAGGCTTATTCTGACTATTCTAGAACATAATTTGATACACAACTCTGAACAAGTTAGTCAGAATGGAGTTGTTTTCTAATGAAATTGAGAGTCATTTCAAATTTAGATTGTACACTATTGTGAGAACCAGTTAGGCATGACCAGGATGATTTATCTTGAGAGTTTTTAGCTGCTCAACCTGGATGGATTTTTATATCCAAGTCTGGTTTCTATAAGAATAGAGACTGATACCTTAATGTTCCTTTTCTAGCCCCTTCAGTGCCTAACACAATCCTAGGTACCTGTTAGAGTCTCAGTAAATATTTGTGGGTGGATGGATTCACTGACCTCATAGTTTAATAAGTCAGATATTTATTCTGAATTAAATGTAAATTTAGGTTGGACAAGTCTATTATGAGTTTCTTAATTTGATTATGGAAAGGATATTGAGAGTTTCTTTTCCATTCCAGTGCCTTCAGGAGAATCTACTCTAAGACAGATGACGATTTCTACTATTTCTAGGTAGGGAGAAGGTAGAATCATAGACTTGGGAGTGGAAAGAAGACTCAGAGTTCCGAACTGCTATAATATACAGAAATTCCCTATGTAGCATTCCTTAGTGTGATCATGCAGCCTCTTACCGAACACAGCGACGAAGTCAGTTCTCTTTGGACAACTCTTATTTGCTAATAAAAATTGTTTTATGAGAAAATCTCAATATATCCTAGTACTTTCTCTGAGTTCCTTCTTCTGGAAATGTACAAAATGTCTTCTCTCCTAGATGGCAGATGTGTTGCAACAGAAGAAAATGCTAATTTGCAAATGACATTACATTGTACTGTTTGCATTGAGCTATAGAACACCAAAAGTTCTCCTTAGTAAACTTTGTGGTCACACGAGAGACTGCCCCTAGCAATCAACATGAGAAAAGACTAGTGGGTTATAACTTCCTATTGCTAAGATTATGATGTAAAGTTTCATGGCTATTACATTGAGCAGTTCAATATATATATGTACACATACACATGTGTATATATGTATATAAATACATCTATATTTTAAATTTTTGTATTTTGAGACTGATCTCCTGACATTACATGACTACCATTGAGGCATCCAGGGCATATCTATTCGATATCCCTTATTCTAGCTACACTACTGCTTCATATCCTTTTCTGGCTATTCACTTTTTTTTTTTAGTCTACTTTTTGCATTATTGAGGCAGCTAGGTGGTGTAGTAGATTGAGTGGTGGTTCTGGAGTTAGGAAGTTGTCGTTCACTCATTCAGTCATGTCTGACTGTTTGTGACCAAAGTGCTTTTGTCCTCCACTATCACCCAAAGTCTGTCCAAACTCATGTTAATCACTTTTTTTTTTTTGAGGGGAAGTTGGGGTTACGTGACTTGCCCAAAGTCACATGGCTAGTAAGTGTTAAGTGTCTGAGGCTGGATTTGAACTCAGGTCCTTCTGACTCCAGGGCTGGTGCTCTATTCACTGTGCCACCTAGCTGCCCCATGTTAATTACTTCTATGACACTATCTAGCTCATCTTCTGCTGTGCCCTTCTTTTGCCTTCAATCTTTCCCAGCATCAGAATCTTTCCAGTGAGTCCTGAGTCCTGTCTTCTCTCTATGTGACCAAAGTATTTAAGATTCAGCTTCAGTATTTGTCCTTCCAATGAGTAGAGTTAATTTCTTTAAGTATTGATTGATTTTATCTCCTTGCTGTCCAAGGAACTCTCAAAAGTATTCTCTAGCACCACAATTTAAAAATGTCAGTTCTGTGGCGTTCAGCTTTCCTTATTATAGTCCAACTCTCATAGACATACTATCTGTCTATCAATAATACTCTCACACACATAATACACACATACACACATATATAGCATGTATATATATATATATATATATACACATCTGCATCTCTATAGCTATGTCTATCAATCTATACATTGACTATATCTATCTATCTATCTATCTATCCATCCATCTATATTTTGACCTTTGTTGACAGGGTGATGGTTTTAGTATGCTGTCCAGATTTGTCATAGCTTTCCTTCCAACATGCAACTGTCTTTTAATTTCATCTGCAGTGATCATTGAGCCCAAGAATATAAAATCGGACTGCTTCCTATTTCTTCTATCTCAGTTTGCCAGGAAGTAATGGAACCATATGCCATGATCTTAGATTTACTTTTTTTTCAAGTTAAGTTTCAAGTCAGAGTTTACCCTCTCCTCTTTCATCCTCAACAAGAGGCTTCTTAACTTTTCTATACTTTCTGCCATCAGAGTGGTATCATTTGCATATCTGAGATCATTGGTGTTTCTCCCAGTAGCCTTAGTTCTGGCTTTTTATTCATCTACCCTGGCGTTTTGTATGATGTGCTTTGCATATAACTTAAATTATGTGATGATATAAAGCCTTGTCATACTCCTTTTCTAATCTCTAGCCAATATGTTATTCCAATGTTCAGTTCTAACTCTTGCTTCTTGACCTGCATACAAGTCACTCAGGAGACAAGTAAGATGATGTGGTATTCCTGTCTTTGAAGACTTGCCATAATTTGATATGATCCACGAAGTTAAAGCCTTTAGTATAATTAATGAAGCAAAAGTAGATTTTTTGGGGAACTCCCTTGTTTTCTCCATAATCCAGTTAGCAATTTGGACTCTAGTTTCTCTCTCTCTTTGAAAACCATCCTGTACTTTTGGTAATTTTTGGTTCACATATTGCAGAAGCGTACCTTACAAGATTTTAAGCAAAGTCCTGTAAGTATATTAAATGAGCACAATTATTTGATAATTTGGACGTTATTTGCCATTGCCTTTCTTTATGACTGGGATATAAACTGACATTTTCCAATCTAGTGGCCCCTTCTGAGCTTTCCAAATTTTCTGACAGTCAACCATTTCTTGCTCTTCTTTTTCTTTGGAATTTTTTTTTGTTGTTGTTGTTGCTGCCTCCAATACAATATTGCAAACTTCTGTCTATAGTTCTTTAAGCATTCTGTCTGTCAGATCTAATCTCTTGAATCTATTAATCATTTTTATTTCATTTTCATAAGGGATGTTATTTAGGTCATACCTATTTGGTCTGAAGTTTTTCCCTTCTTTCTTCAATTTGTCTGAATTTAGCGATAAGAAGCTCATGATCTGAGTTACAGTCAGCTCCAGGTTTTGTTTTAACTGACTGAATAGAGCTTCTCCATCATTGGCTGCAAAGTATGTAAATCTGATTTCTATATTAACCATTTGGTGTTGTCCATGTATAGAATCACCTTTTGCGTTGTTGAAAAAGATTGTTATGACTAGAGAGTTATCTTGACAAAGCTCTATTAGTGTCTGCCCTGTTTCATTTTTTACTCCAAAACCACATTTGTCACTTATTCCAATTATTTTTTGATTTCCTACTTTAGTATTCCAATCCATTATGATGAATGTGATATCTTTTTTTGGATTATTTCTAGAAGATGTTGTGGATCTTCATAGAACTGATCAACTTTGTCCTCTTTGCCATCAGTGTTTGGAACATAGATTTCTATTACTATAGTATTGAATGGTTTACCTTGGATTCAAATAGATGTCATTCAATCGTTTTTGAGATTATACCCCAGTAGTATTTTTCTTACCCTATTACTGACTATGAAAGCTCTTTCATTTCTTTGAAGGATTCTTATACACACTAGTAATTGAAATATTCACTTGACTTAAAGTCAACCATTCCCATTTATTTAAGATCACTGACGCTCGTGATGTCAGTATTTAAGATTACTGTCTCCAATTTGACCATATCCATCTTATTTTAATTAATAGATCTTACATCCCATGTTCCTATGCAATATTGATCTTGACAGCATGACTTTCCTTTTCTCACCAGACACATTCATAGCTGAATGTCGTTTTGATATTCGTCCAGCTGCTTCACTCTTTCTAGATCTATTTGTAATTGTCCTTTACTCTTCTCCAATAAAGTGTTAAGACATCTTCTGACCTGAGGAGCTCTTCTTCTGATGTCGTATCTTTAAACAGATTAATACTGTCCATGGAGTTTTCCTGGCAAAGATACTGATTTGCCATTTCCTTCTTTAGTGGATTATCTTTTGTCATAACTCTCCACTATGACCTTTCCTTGTTGGAAAAGTTCATAGTTTCAATGAACTATGTCAGTCCCTCTGCCATGACAAAACAGTGATCCAGGAGGGGGAATTAGGAAGACCTAAGTTCAAATACCATTTCAGACACTTACTAGCTGTGTAACCCTAGGCAAGTCATTTAACCTTTATTTGCCTTTGTTTACACATCTTTAACATGGGGATAATATTAGCATGTACCTTCCAGGGTTGTTATGAGGATCAAATGAGATGTTTGTAAAGCATTTAACACAGTGTCTGGCACACACTAAATGCTATATAAATGTTAGTTATGGTTATTATTATTATTACTAAACCTCTATCTACCTTAGTTTCCCCAACTGTCAAATGGGGAAAATAATAACATCTCTCTACTATGCTTGTTGTGAGGATCAAATGAGATATTTGTAAAACACTTAGCATGGTCCCTGGCATATAGTAGGCACTACCTAGCCGCCACCACCATCACCACCACCACCATCATCATCATCATCATAATCATCAGTGATGGTGGTGGTAATATGCTGTAGTCCTTTTATACATATTATGTTTTTGTTCCATGACATATGGATGCCTCCAATTTTGATTCCTTGAAGATTGTGGTATCCCATGATTCATAAACATAGCACCAAAGGGAGAATATTAGAGTTAAATTCCTTCCAGAAAGATGAAAGATTAAGATGTTGAATATAAGTCCAAGTTCCTCTTATTATTTCAGAATATCTAAGAACGTACTAAATAAATAAGAAAAAATAAACAACTAGAGGAGGGGAAAGGGAAAAAAGGCTTCATAAAAAACAGCAGAGAAATTTATGAAATGTAAAAGAAAAAGCTCCTAAAATTGTGAATAAATATTATGGAACTAGAGAAATCTAAAAGAAATTTCCAGAAGAGAATATTTACTTGCTGACTATAATTAGAATTCCAGAAAAGAAAATAGAATGACCACAAGTACAGAAGAGTGATTGGAATACTAATAATAAATTAATGTAAGAAAAAAGAGATGAAATTTGAGTTTTATGTTAGAAAAAAATACTGAGAAACAGTGTCTTAGAATAGAAGCCAGGAAGCTTTATAAAACAGTGGCTACCTTGGGGAGAGGGGCGAAGAAGGGACGTTAACAGATTTCAAAATTTTAGTGGTGCAACTTGAATTATTAAAGTCGAGAGATAGAAATATTGGTAGAACGAGTGAGAGCTACAATTAAAAGACAACTGACAGGGAGAATAAGAGTTTGATAGTTTACCAGAAAAAATATGGTGAAACAAAAAGCCTAAATGTTGTATTTCATGGAAATGTGAAGACCATTGTTCCAGACTATTGAAACCAAAGTGCTAATTAATAAAATCTACTGGAGGAATATTGGATTTTAACAACATGCGGAAATGTATTGCCAAACTCCAGAGTTTAAGTCAAAGAGAAAATGTTGTAAATGACAGGTAATGACAAATCAAGATTAAGTACTGAGAAAAAAAAATCCAATCCAATTAATTTCAGTTCTATTCAGTAAGCAAATATTAGTTGTCTGCTTTATGCTAAGCCATAGTACTTGGCATTGGGGGATGAAAAAAACCATTCCTGGTCTTCAGGAACTTATACTAAATGGGAGAAATACTATTTACATAGATAATTTAAGTGTAAGGTCATTTGAATTGAGAAAGAACACTTAAAAGGAAAGGCTATTAATACAAAATACTGAAAGCCAAGAAAATAGTTTGTATCCACAGGTAAATTACCCTGCAAAGATGAGTTGTTGTTTGTCCTTTATTTTCAGGAAGAACCAATGACATCACAGATGATGTCTTGACATGTATATAAAAACTGGATTTAAATGAGGCAGAATTACACAAAGTCATCAGCACCACTCTGTAAGTTATCAAAGTCTAGTAGCAAGACAGAAGTCAAGAGGATTGGTGATGACCCAGGATGCAGTAGATAACCTTGGCCTGACCAAGTTTTAACATCTCCATAGCACCAGCTTCAGCTACCTTCTTGGCCATTGAAACAAATTGTTCTCACCTGCCCATTCCTCTGGGGAAAAATCCCCCTAACTCACCAACAGGTTACCATAAACCTGGTTTTGTCCATCTGTAGAGAAAGCTTCACTAGGGTGTGGTCACTGCACAATGCTTCAGCTTCTTGGAGCCACAAATAACAGTTGGGTGGTTTCAGGTAGGAAACAAAGATAGAAGAGCAGCCCTGAAGAGGGCTCAGGTAACTGTTACTACAGAGGTGCTAATCCTCCTGAACACCCTAGACAAAAAGATGAGTATAACTACAGAAAGAGATATGAACTTTTAAACAGGATTAATTATTTCTAAGCATTCCTTTGGATAAAACCAGAATTGGGCAAAATCTTTGAGATTAAAAGCACAGTGGAATAAAAAACAACAAAGGCTAATAAGCTTGAATAGTTCTGAGCACCTAGGTAGGTGATGATCCAGCCCTCACATGTTTGAAGATAGAGAAAACACAACTATTGACAGGCCCCTTCTGTCTAAGGGCTGCTGAGGGGGAAAAAGGATACAAACTTGACTTTGATATTCATAAAGAAGTACCTAGAGAAAGAGAAAAGAGGTAGAGGACAGAACTTCCTACCTTTGTGAAGAAGACATTTTTATTGAGATCTTTTCTTTTTACATCATTTAGATTTCTTGTTATATTCCTTACCTTCTGTCCCTGAGCCATGTCTTATAATGAAGATTTTCTTTTTTTTTTTTTTTATAAGCAATTGGGGTTAAGTAACTTGCTCAAGGTTACACGGCTAGTCATTATTTATGTGTGGGTACTCATTTTCTGAGGCCGGATTTGATCTCGGGTCATCCCAACTCCGAGGCCGGCGCTCTTACTCACTGCGCCACCTAGCCGCCCCTTTAGGGCAATTGGGGTTAAGTAACTTGCCCAAGGTTACATGGCTAGGTTTTTGTTTGTGTGGATTAAGTGTCGGAGGCCGGCTCAGGACCGAACTCAGGTCCTTCTGACTCCAGGGCCGGCGCTCTATTCACTGCGCCACCTAGCCACCCCAATGAAGATTTTCTTAATAAAAAAAGAAAAAAAATGATGAAGGCAAGAAGAAATAAATCAGCAAAGCTCATCAATCCATTGAAAATTGGCTATGCCACAGGGAAAGTTACTTTAAGCATAGAATTTGTCAGGAGAGGGTATCTCATGTAGCATATTCTGAAAGCTCACAGGAAGGTAAAAAATATAGTGTTGAAATAGATTAAAATAAACAAGTCTGTTTACTTTACACTATGAGCGAAAGGTACGAAACAGCAAGGGGGAGTCATGGAAGGGGCACCCCCTCAAAACAAACTAGAGCTAAGGGGGGACGACTTTAATAAAAGTATGTAGGGAAAGGGTGACATTTTGGAATGGCATGAATCTAACTTACAACACCCTGTGATGGGCAAGTACTTTGTCAGTTTCTGGCAAGGTACATATGGATAATGCTGTATTCCCTGTAACATGGAAATGACAAAATATGCACATTCCTCTTTGGTTTCATTTTTGTTCACTTATAGCCACAGGAATAGATGTTCTACCTCTGGCTGATTCTGAGACACATAAGATGTGCCTTGTTTTGTTTCCCAACTATGTGCCAATTCAGCTCACCAATGGACATGTCTTTTCAGCCTGTGTAGTCATATGCTGGCTTGTAGCACCATGTCTTTGAATGGAACCAGTACAATCTAATAATTGTTATGTCTTTTAGCACTTTCTTCTGAAGGCTTCTCTCTCTGGTCTCTACTTCTTGATCTCTGCTTTGAGCATTCTGCCATTTTAAATGATGAGGACATAATAAGTCTATATTGCCTACTACTAATCAATTGTCATTCATGGGGTGGGTGAGCCAACCTAGCTGAAGCATCAGAGAAGGAGATGGAAAGTGTTATGTGCCATCATGGTCAAACTACCACCATCACCACCATTTAGATCATCATTTTACCTCAGACTTTGATGGAGATAGTCCAGAATCATGGAACCCAAGAGCATTTTGAATATTACTGCTTCCAGTCCATTGTGAAATGGTTTGACATCAGAAACTAACATGATTTTATCAGTGGAAATTACTTTAATGAAGCAGCATTACCATCCATTCACTTTTGCCCTTGCACTGTAAGGAACATCAGGCCTTTCCATATAACTTGCAATTGAAATAACCTATATGTGATCTCCAATAGAATGTTATCTCCTTGAGAACAAGGGCTATATTATTTTTCTATTTTTATCCCCTATAACTTAGCATGATGCTTTGCACATAGCAAGTGCTTAATAAATGGTTCATTCATTTGTTAATTAATTTTTCTTGAACATTGAATTTAGAACTTTTAGCCTTAAAAAGCCACACTTAACCTTGCTTATGACATGGTACTTTAACATATAGCTTATATATGCCACTGGGGGAAAATCTCTTTCTATATAGGACAAGACCCTTTCATAGATGTTTCAAGAATACAGTTACAAAAGTGAAAGCATTACAAGTTTATTCACATTTTTCCCCCAAGGGAGGTAGAAAGAAAAATCTCCAAAATGGGAGTTTCTTCTTTTATTTTTCAAAACAGCTTATACAGAGAAGTATTTTTTTTTTTTATCCTAAAGGGAATTTTCCTTAACAGGTATGCTCAACTATAGATAAGACAGTCAAACCTTTCATGAATCAGTGAAACCAATCTTTATGTGCCTTATGGGCCTTAATCAACCATCTCACAGTGTGCTTAAGGACTCTGACCAACAGAGTGACCAATCATGATTACAGAGGATTCATGATGAAACATGCTACCCACCTCTGGACAGAGAGTTGATCCACTCAGAATACATATTGAGATGTATTTTTAATATATTAATATCACTAATTTACAGGGGAAAATCTCTTAAATTTACAGATTTGTGACAATTCCCAATATAATCTGGATGTCTGACATTAATTTCCATTTGGTTTAGGGATGAAAGGGAAAAGCCTGAGATGAGAGTTAGTGTCCTGAGCAATATAGACTACTGATACCTAGTTCTAATTTGTTTCTTTTTTCTTTTCTTCCCCAAAAGAAGGGGGGGAAAACCCATTACAACAAAATAGGATGGAGGAACAAACAAACAAAATAATTGTAACTATGAAAAGGATTAAATCATTCAAAAAACAGAGGGGAGTGGCAGAATAGATTAGAGAGCAAAACCTAGCAATTTACTATATACAAGAAACAAACTTAAAATAGATCCATTCAGAGTTAAAAAGAGGGACTGGAATAGAATTTGTTATGCTTCATCCGAATTCCAAAAAACAGACAAAGAACCTAAAAACATATTCAGCCAAAAGAGATTAGCAAGCATATTCTGTTTTACTTAAAGATAATATGAATATTGAAACAATATTCATTTTATGTAGTGTCCCAGAAGTTTTAGTGAAGCTTTAAGCTCTGGTAAGTTTTTGACACATATTATACAAACACACACACACACACACACACACACACACACACACACACACATAACATAGTATCTAATTACTAAAAAGAAAAGCTAACCTGAATTATAAGTAGATTTCAATCGTTATATCGTACTTATAGGTTACTTCAGTATTTCTCTTTCAAACAGACAAATATAAACAAGAAAGGCAGTTTGATTTGAATGCAATATTAGGAAAAACAGCTAGAGATGATAGATCTTTGGTGACTATTCAATGGTTATCTTAAGGAGTAAAACTTTTTTTCAGCATTAGTCACACTTTTACAAATGTTGAACAGATGCTGGGGCCTAAAGAACTTAGAAAGGAAGACAGAAATGAAGACATATTAGAAACATCATTGGCAAATCACAACACAATATATAATTTATAAGGGAAATAAAAGGTATAGACTTTAATAAAAATAAATTATATACTATGAATTATTATTATGTAATAAATATATGAGCAGGTCCATTAACAAACCAGAGAAATATAATTATGTTAAAGTATACTTTAATATTTATATAACATATCAACATCAGTGGGATGTAACTAAAGCGATGTATAGGAAAATTTATACCTGAAAAAAATTTATATGAACAAGAGAAAAGCAGACCAATGTAACAACAACTAATGCTACTATTGCTGTTGCTACTGCTGTTTACTGCTACAACTACAACAAAAACCAAGAAAATTAATCATAACGAAATAAAAAAAGTAAACAAGCTGACATTTAAAAAAAATTTTTTTTTAAAGAAATTGGGGTTAATTAACTTGCTCAAGGTTACATGGCTAGTCTTTATTTATGTGTGGGTGCTCATTTTCTGAGGCCAGTTTCAATCCCGGGTCATCCTAACTCCGAGGCGGGCGCTCTTGCTCACTGCGCCACCTAGCCACCCCCATTTTAAAAATTAAAGATGAACAAAAACAATGTTACAAACAGAAAAGATGATTGAATTGAAAAACAAAACAGCTGGTTTTTGAAAAGACTAAAATAAATCAAAAGACAGTTGTCCCATTTGTTAAAAAGAAATACAGATGAAGACAAAGAAGAATATCAAATTACCAAAATAAAGAAAAGGGTAAATTAGCAATAAATCAAGGAAATAATGAAAAATATCTGAAATAGTCATATTGGATTGCATGATAACAAAAGTAAGAACAAATGAAACATGAAAATTATGAAAAAACACAGAAATATTCTGAGTAACAAAATGACACTTCAAAAATCTAAAAAGACTCAATGTTACAGAAATTAAGGGACTCAAAAAACTATTTCAGATGGGATTACAAGTACAATCAAGTATTTAGCAATAAAACCAAGAAAACAAATTGACAAGGAGTAAGTGAAATTATCTGTATTCTAAGACATTATGATAATTTATGTAGGGAATCATAGATAAGTAAAAAAATTGAGACTACTAGTAGCTTTAATGAAATAATAGGATGTAATATTGATGCACAAAATCATCAACTTTTCTGAATATTCTAATGAAACTCAGGAAAAAGAAAATTCCACTTAAGATGATAAAAAGCATTAACTGGGAATTAACCTACCAGAACATATAACGGGTTATATAAATATGGCTATAAAAATTTTAATAGAACAAATGAATCAAATAATTATCAGAAAAGTTAAGTTTTTTATTGTTCTGTTTTTCCTCACTTTGGTCTTCAATCACTTCATGTAAGTCTTCATACTTTTCTTGGAAAAAGTTACTTTCATCATTCCTTATGGCAAAATAATTCATTTTTTTTAATTTGAAAGGTTTTGTTGAAATAAATACATCTTGCATCAGAAGAAAAGTTGCAGATTGGAGTAAAAAAATTTTGTATTAAATGTCCTTGACAAAAGTCAGACATCCAGATTATATTGAGAATTGTCACAAATCTATAAACTTAAGAGATTTTTCTGAGTAAATTAGTGATATTACTATATAAAAAATACATCTTAATATGTATTCTGAGTTGATCAACTCTGTCCAGAGGTAGGTAGCATGTTTCATTATGAATCCTTTGGAATTGTGGTTAGTCATTGGGTTGATCAGAATCCATAAGCCTTTCAAAGCTGCTTGTTTTTTACAAGATTGTGATTGTACAAATTGTTCTCCTGGCTCTTCTTGTTTCATTCTGTATCAGTTCGAAAGAGGATCCCTAGTTTTCTCTTATATTATCTATTTTGTCATTTCTTATAGCTCAGTAGCATTCCATAACATTTATATGCCAAAACTTGTTCAGTTATTCCCCAGTCAATGAATACCTCCTCAAGTTCCATGTATTGACACCACAAAAAGAGCTGATACACTACACACACACACACACACACACACACACACACACACACGCACAGATAAACACACTAACAAATATGATCTACAGAAGAGGGAAAGGACCAATCTATAATATACTGTATTGTGATTTACCAATGATATTAAATGTTTTCATTTCTTCACTTATAAATGCTTTAAGCCTTAGCACATGATCAGTTTCTGTAAAGGTGCAGTTGATGCTGAAAAAATAGCTCTATTTTTTAAGATTGCCATTCAATAATCATCAAAGGTCAATCATATCTAGCTATTTTTCCTAATATTGCATTCAAATCTAAATGTTTCCTGTTTAGCTTCTGTTGAGATTTGTTTGTCTGAAAGAGAAATACTGAAGTAACCTATAAGTACCATATTGCTGTTGAGATCTGCTTATAATTCAGGTTAGCTTTTCCTTTTAGTATAGATGCTATGTTGTGTGTATGCATGTGTCTGTGTATATAGGGTGCGCTAAAAACTACCCGAGCTTAAAATTACACTAAAACTTTTTGGACACTGTATATAATATTAATATTTTTAATATTCACATTACCTTTAGTATCAAAAATTAAGGTGAATTCACAGCCCATGAAATAGAAATTATCAGAAAATGTATTGTTCAGTTACATGCAAAAAAACTTACTGTCTAAATTAAATGATTGAATATTTATAAAAATATAAAATGCCAAGCCCAAAAGAATAAAAAATAAACCTAATCTCAGAAAAAAATGGACAAGCCACAAATGAACTCCCCAAGGAAAAACTCTAGCACCAGATAGATTTACAAGTGATTTCTGTCAATCATTTAAACAATGATTAATTCTATTATTATATATTAGAAAATTACAAAGCTATAATTTGTTTAATACCAGATCTCAAACTATGCTATAAAGCATTGAGGATTGTATCTTAAGGAAATTAGGGCAGCATGGAGGAAAATCCTTGTCAGATCTATGGGGTAAGGAAAGAATGTGTGTCCAAACAAGACATAGAACAGGTCATAGCAGGTAAAAGGAGATCTTTGATTGCATTAAATTAAAACAATAAAACAAGAACAAAGCTTCACTCAAAACAGCGTAGCTGGAAGTAGAAGAGGAAACCAGAAGAATTGTTTCGAAGCGGGTTTCTCTTATAAAAGTCTGATTTCTAAAAGACAGGGAGCTGAGCCAAATTTGTAAAAATATGAACCATTCCTGAATTGATAAATGGTCAAAGTATATGAGCAGGAAGTTTTCAGAAGAAGGAATGAAAACTATCAATAATCAGGTGAAAAAATACTCTAAATAACTAATAAGTAGAGAAATGCAAATTAAAAGAACTCTAAGGTACTACCTCATACTTATCATATTGGCTAATATGGCAGAAAAAGAAAATCACAGATGCTGGAGAGGGTGTGGAAAAATAGGTATATTAATGCACAGTTAGTGGAGCTGTGAATTGGTCCAGCTATTCTGGAAAGCAATTTGGGGCTATGCCCAAAGGACTACAGAAGTGTGCATATCCTTTGACCCAGAAGTACCACTACTACATCTGTACCTCAAAGAAGTCAAATATAAAAGGACTCACATGTCAAACATTTGGAAACTGAGGGAATGCTCGTCCATTGGAGAATGGATGAACAAGTTGTGCCATATGATTGTGATGAAACGCTTTTGTGCTGTAAGAAATAATGGATGGTTTCAGAAAGTCCTAGGAAGACTTATAAAAGCTGATGCAAAGTAAAGTGAACAGAACAAGAACATTCATGATAATAGCAATATTATAATGACAGTCAGCTGTGAAAGACTTAGCTCCTCTCATCAAGACAATGACCCAGTGACCCAAGACAATTCCAAAGGACCTATGATGAAAAATGTTATATGAGAGAGAGAGAGAGAGAGAGAGAGAGAGAGAGAGAGAGAGAGAGAGAGAACTGATGAATTCTTAGTACAGAGTGAAACATGTTTTCTTTCACTTTATTTTTCTTGCTTTTGTTTTCTCTCACAACTTAACTAATGTGCAAATATTTTTTTCATGATGTCATATGTATTGCCTTCTTATTGGGTGGGGGAGGGGCTGGAAGGAAGGAGAGAATTTGGAACTGAATTTTTTTTAAAAGAAGTGATAGATATCTGTTTGAAGGTCACCAGTGATGGGGAACTCATTGTCTTTTAACAGATCTTATGACATTTTTTTCGACAACTCGGTTGTTAGAAACATGCTATTTATAGGAGAAAGCCTTTATTTTTTTTACTTAAGTGAGACATACTGGCTTTGTATACACTGTATTTTCAGATAAGCATAAAGACTGAAAAAAGGAGAAAGAAGTGAGGAGTGTGTTTAGCATCAGTTCTCTAAGTTTGGTGCATTCTGCTTATGTTCTCCTGTCTTTTTTTTTTTTTTTTACCATACCATAATCACAGGTTCTTACCCTTTCTATTTTCCTTGCACCATATCAGGGATTAAGAGCCTAAATATAATGATTATGCTGTCATCATTGGAGAAAATAGAGTTCTTGATTTTAGACTTGTTCTATTTTCCCCCATAAGGAAAATTTCAGAGCTGTGGTGGAAGTTGTCATGAGGTAAATTCAGGCAGTTTAAAATGGAAAAGTGCTTAAAAATGAAAGATAATCAGAAGTAAAATGGGCAGTCGATAGAAGGTCCTCTCTCTTACTGAGGTCTTCAAATAAAGACCTAGATGACCACTTTTTGGAAACATTGTAGGGGGGATTCTTTTTTTTTCTCATAAGTTGAATTAGATATTCTTGGAATTAAGTCCCTTCCAACTCTGAGATCCTCTCAATCTGATTTAATTTAAAAAGAAAATATATGTCATGATTTCAATTATGAACTATTTTCTCCATCAGTAACAAGGAAACCTATGTGACATTGGTTGGGACACCCATGTGGAGTTATAGAAAGTCTAAGACTAGCACAGGATGTGAAAGGGTTGTGATCTGCACCTGCTCTTCCAGGTAGGTGCTAGTGATTGGTGGTATCACTTTAGAGATGTGGAATCCATTTTAAACAATCAGCAGTCGAAATCCTTAGTATGTTAGTCATTCATCAAGGGAAGCCGTGAAATATATTCAAAACCCTAGCAATTTAAGTTGGCTTCCATCTGAATTACTAGCAAAGGTTCTATGGTTCTGAACAACTGTATCTATCCTTAATTTACATATTGTTGCCATTTTAGCAATACAGAAGGGAGATGAATAAAAACAATTATCCTCAAAGACATTCAGTCTGGTCTTGACTTGTTAACAACGATAAAAGTCAGCAGTTAGTAGCATTTAATACAGCTGAACAAACCATGGAGTATCAAATAGCTTCATCTGGTGCATTTCTTCTTAGTGGGAAAAAGGGGGGGCTTTAATTAGGGCATGATTCTGTTTAAGCTATCTAGTAAAGGCTTTTAAAAATGATTGCCCTTACAGATGACAATGTAAAGAACAAAGGGATCTCGGGCAGTTTATTTATTATTTATTTATTAGTGTGATGCACTGTTTGTATTTTGATGCTTAAAATGCCAGAAAAACCAGGAAAAAATACGAAGATTTTTTTTTTCAAATTTGGGAGAGACCTTAGAGGCAGTGGAAACTGAGGCTTGAAGAAATCAAGTATCTCATAGGTGATAAAATAATAGTCAGGATTCAAAACCAGGTCCTGATTCCAAATCCAGTGCTTTTTTTTTAAAAGTAGAAAGATACATATTTCATAATTTGACTGCTCTAGGCAGCAGTGAAATTATAACCAAAGCATAGAAAGGATATCACTAAGAATAAAGCATTGATTCAGTTGACCTCACCTTTCCAACTATTCAGGCTTTAGACCCTTGCACCATTGAAGATTCAGGGACAGTTTTATTATCTTTTAAGGTAAAACTAGCTTAGTCAGTGTAGGGTAGATGTTACCTTATAACAACTATATTCAATCATTCTAATTTCACAACTAGTGCTCCATTATTATTTAGACCAAACCTGAGATCATTTTTAT
Source organism: Gymnobelideus leadbeateri (assembly GCA_011680675.1). Classification (NCBI taxonomy): domain Eukaryota; kingdom Metazoa; phylum Chordata; class Mammalia; order Diprotodontia; family Petauridae; genus Gymnobelideus; species Gymnobelideus leadbeateri. Next base: position 129,526 of record WOXC01004192.1, on the reverse strand, counting down.
CTTCAAGATATGTTTTATTGATTATCCATTCAATGTACGTAAGACACTAGGCTCTGTACATAATTTGTTCAAAACAAAACCAAAGAAACAATTTTTTCCCCCTCTCGGATCTTACAGTTTTTCTGTAAAGAAAAAAAAAATAGGAATGATGAGGCATGGCACATCCAGTTTGAAATGTCTAATTGCCATCTAATGATATGATCCTAGTTTTCATTAGAGAGACGAGGGATGGATATATACTGTAGATTTGGGAATCATCTTCAGAGATGATAATTAAACCCACAGAAACTGATGGGATTACTGTGTGAAAAAGTACAGAGAGAAGAGAGTATAGGATAGAATCTTAGGTTCCACCAAAGTTAGGGGATATGGTATGGAGAATGAACAAGGAAAGGAGGCTAACAAAGAATGGTCAGACAGGTCAGAGGTGAATCGGTAGGGAGCAGTGCCATGAAAACCCAGAGAATCGGGGGTAATGAGGAAAAGTGTGTGGTTAGCAATGGCAGTTACTTCAGAATTTAAGAAAGATAATGATCAAGAAAAGATTATTATATTTAGCAACTCACAGATTGCTGGTAACAGAACAATTTTAGTTTAGTAAAGATTACTAAGAATTGAGAAGTGAAAGCAGAGACATTAAATTTAGAAAATATTTTCTAAGAGTTTGAAGTGAAAGATAGGAAAACTATGATAGCTTGAGTTATGCATTAAAGTTACACGTTGAATTAAACTTAAAGGGAAAAGTGAGCTTATATGATAAAGATGTGCAGTTTCATGTATAATCCTCTTTTTCTATTATATTTTGTATTTGGAAAGGTTCATTTTATGTAGTTTACAATTTTAAAGTTGTATTTTGAAAATAATTTGAATAGCTTGAATAATTTGAACAGTGAGATCGAGGGAAATAAACATTTATTAAATACCTATGTCAGGTATTGGGTTAAGCACTTTACAAATATTATTTCATTTGATCCTTATAACCCTGAGAGGTAGGTGCTATTATTATTCCCATTTTACAGTTGAGGAAATTAAGAAGGGACTTGCCCATAGACAGAAGCTAATGAGTATCTGGGGGTAGAAAAATATTGCCTTGCAGTGAGGGCCCAGCTAAAATTAGATAACATACATTTATAGAGGACCTAGTCACCTTGGTTGTATGCCTTCCTCCAGCTCCTCCTCTTATCATCTGCATGTGAAGAAGTAGAGAGGAGAAAATGGTGGCATTAATTTAGAACATGGGGCTTAGGCTGTGGGGGAGGGAAGTGGGAAGCAGCCACTTTGGACAAGGAACAGGATCAAAGTAGAGAATAGAACAAGTGGGGGGTGGGGTAGGAGGGAGGGAAATATAGTCAGTCTTTTAAAATTTATCTACTATGGCAATGTTTAGCATAGCTACACATGTGCAACATGTATTGAATTGCTTATCTTCCCAGTAAGGGTGGGTGACAAGGGGGTTAAATAAGTAGTTAAATCACTAGCTTAGAGCTTCTTAAATTGAAGCACATGGATCCCTAAAGTGTTTGTGGGTAGATAGCAGGGGATCTATTAACTTAGATGGAATGAATCTGGAATTCAAAGTTTTAAAACCAAATGTTTAAATATATATATATATATATATATATATATATATATATTATTACTATTTTACATGTAATTGGAAAATAAGATATATAGACACTGGGGCATAGAGATCCACCATGCCCTACTGGAAAAGTCAAAGGGGATGTGGGGGAAGATAGGGGGGAGAGCAGATTGGAGAAGCGGATATCCTGTGGGACCGCTATTTTGGGGTGTGGGTAGGGGAAAAACAGGGAGAAAATTTGTAACTCAAAATCTGGCAGAAATGAATGATGTAAACCAGAAGTAATAAAGCATCTGAAAAAAAAAAAAGAACATGGGGCTTAATGAAATACAAACAGTGAAATGTAAGCTAAGGGGGCAAAGGATTTTAGAGTAATGGACAGTACGGAGTTGAACTCGTTATAATACATTTTCCTGTAGATTTACTTGATGTCATAGTGGTATAGAATCCACCCCCCTGTCCCCTACCATATACTTATAGGTAGCCACACTACAGGATGGTATGGCCCAGGGTTTTAAAATATTGGTTGCCTTATCCCATTTGGTGGCAGTGTGAGTGAGGTAATTTATAATAAACCTCTGTGTTTTTCTGTGTATTTCCCAGCTTCTAGTGTTAGCTATCTACTTAGGAAACTATTTGAGAACTTTCATTGGTTGATGATGGAGTTTCTACTTGAAACACTTCCTTCCCCACTGCTGTTATGCTGACTTTAATGTCATTAAATTTTTTTTTTTTGTAAAGACATGTTGAAAAAGTTTTAACTTAGGTTTTTAGGGTTGCCACTTCCATATCTATTTATCACTCAGAGTACCTTCAGTCAATCCTTGTGTCCTGGGTGTACTGTGGGAGAAGAATGGGCTTAAAGCCAAGTCATTTTGTTTGTTCCTGTAAGAAACCTATAGAAGCCTTCTCTATGGATGTTCACCTGAGATCAGTGTCTGACATTCAGCTAAAAAATATCCTCCATAAGTAGTTAAATCACTAGCTTAGAGCTTCTTAATTGAAGCACATGGATCCCTAACATGTTTGTGGGTAGATAGCAGGGAATCTATTAACTTAGATGGAAAAAATGTATCTTTATTTTTACTAACCTCTTACTGAAATTTAGTATTCTCTTCAATTGACAACAAAAAACTTAAAGAACTTCTCTGCTATAGGATCTAAAAGGAATGTGCATTAGCAAAATATAAACTGAGTATAGAGACATTAGATACAAAACTAGAGGTCTATTAGCTTATTGAAATATACACACATAATGTGTGTATATAATGTATATATGTAATACATGTATGTATGTATATGTGTATGCACACATACTCCTAAATTGTTTGTAGAACCTAGGATGATATTATCCCTTTTACTCCTAAAGTGTATGGTGATATGGTAATGGTTGTTAATCTTTTCATTTAAACTGCATTTGCCTCAATAGAATGAATAATTGAGAGTTTCATCTAGTAGCTCTTAGAGTTTCAGGCTCAAAATAGTGATTGCAAGCCCAGCTACCTGTGAAAACAAACATGCCTCCCTTTATCTTTTAATTAATTTAATGCTTCCTTTTATTTTTATCTTCTTTAGAGTTTAGAAGGTCAAAGTGAAATAAAATACAGAAAGTGATTGAATTATTTCTTTCTCAGACTGAATTTGGGATGTTGAGTCCCATCAAGGAAAGATTTTAGACTGATTGCCAGCTAAGCAAATTTAGATAGTGCTGAGAATACAGTAGATGTCTAACAAATACTTGCAGAGTTTACTTAGGACTCTTCATTTGGGAAGGAAAAGTGATAGGACTAGACAATATTTAGCTACTAAGACTTAAATTTCTTCTCTACTTTCTTGAGAGTTTGAATTTGTTGTCTGGAATCCAAGTAACCAAATGCAGAAGAAGTATTTCTCTTTAAATTCCATTCCTTTTTCCCCTTCACCTCCCTCCTCCCCTTCCTTCAATCCATTCCATCTCTCAGGTCATTCCATTCCATTTCAAATGGCCTTATACGGGTCCCATTATGGGCTGCCGCTGTCACACTCTGGACACAGTATAATTCAACATGACACATGGCAAGCAGAGATGTGTAGAAATACCTGAGACTATTAGAGCCAAACGGCCTTCTGTTAAAGTTTTTTACTGCCGCATAAATATTCTCCTGGCTGGCTGGAGTCTCCGAGGAATAAATAGCCCATTAGAGGAAATATCCGAGTCAGTAGCTTGGACCTGTGGGTCTTGCCCAAGAAACTGCAGAGGTTTGGTGGCATCTGGTTCTTTTCTGCTGACATGTCCTCTTCTGAGTCATTAAGGTGTATCACATATTGTAATTCTTTTGAGAAAGGAATCATAAGACCCCTTTGTTAGATATGGTAATCAATAGTCAATTTAGATTTATTGAGTGCTTTCTGTGGAGGGTATGAAAGAAGTATAATACTCCAAGTCATGTGTTCTAAATATCTCATAACGTTTGGATGTTAAAACATTTCTATGTTAGCTTTGTGATGAATGACCTAAGGATAAAGGAGTGGGCATCACTTCAGCCCGAAGTTCCAGTCACCTTCCATAGAAATACAAGAATACAGAAATTGGCTGACACCGATTATATGACCAGAAAAGACCAGGGGTTTTAGTGTACATATTTAATTTACCACTTTTTCCCTCCACCCCAGTTAAATTGTAACATTCTTGAGGGTATGGACTCATTTTTTTTTCATCTTTGTACTCCTCATGCCTTGCTCATGGTAAGTGCTTAATAAAATGTTTGTTGAGTTGAATTAAATTGAATTTTGTCTGCCTGATTTTCTTCTTCAGGATTCACAGAGAAGCAAAAGGGTTCCTAAAATGACAGAAGAAAATCTTTATGTGTCTTTCTGAAAAGGCTGGACTTAATGTCTCATCCCCAGAGGACTATTTATGGACCTAGTGGTTTCTGTACAAAGCATGAAGGAGAAAAAACACAAAACTCTCGGGGGGTTTTTACATTTTTTTTTATGGCACTGAAAGACTGATCTAGGAGTGAGATTGTTGGTGGGATTATCTAGAACCCAGGAATCTGTCAGAATAACCAATTCATCTACAATTTCTCCAGTCTGTTCTTCTCAGCTCCAGACCTTGCTCCCAAATTGATATGGCAAATTTTGGAATAGACTGGCAGAGCACAAGGCTACTACCTTAGTAAGAAGATACAAGCAAATGTTCTCCCTAAATCTAAACATGAGGCGCATCTGCTCCTGTACGGTTGAAATCTGTCCTGCAAACCTCAGAATGGTAAATTAAGTTCAGTGTCACTTTGGTATTCACAATATCCCTGTGAAGTGAGAATATGGATAGTCATTATCTCCATTTCACAGGTTGGAATTCAGAGGCATGGATAAGTTTAAAATACTAAAAGTTGAGATACAGTAAATGGCTGCATCTCCCAAAATTTCGTGATCTTTTTTTCTCTCTCATTGGTCTCTTTCTATAGCCTCCTTGTTATTGACTGAGAACAAAATTCAGACAAAACCCAATCTTAGCCTTCTATCTACCTAGTAGAAACTATAGCCAAAAACGTAGGTATTATGGTTTATATGGGAGTAAGTTGGGTCTAAAGCAAAGGATACTCCTTAAAATATGTAACTTTTGAGAGGTAAAACAGCTGAAGGAGGATATGCCAACAGAATGTTCAGGCAAATGGAACGTGAGGAGTTTTATGGGTGGCTTTTAATCCTCTGAACCTTTATTGTGGTCACAGAAACGTTGCACTATTTTCCTTGCTTTTTATGCTTTGTGAAGCCATGTTCTACTATGTTTTGAAGTCCTTGGGGTATTGGTGTGCAAGGGGATTGCTGAATTTAGCCTAGATTCACTTTGGGAAGAAATCTTTTAGCTCTAATGCCTTAGTTTTATGGTGATTAGGTCTGTGTTGACTTCCAGAACATTCTGTGGTAACAGCAATTCAGATATCATGTTCAAATGAAGTCATCTATATGACAAAGCTTTACCTCCATTCTGATGTTGGATTAGTTGGAAAGAAGGCAAAAATTTTGTTTCAGCAGGTGGAAAAGGGTGTGGTTATACCAGTGGGGTGAGAATTCTTGGTAGTTGAATTGAATCAACCCTTTCTTCAGATTTTTTGCAATTTGTCAAGTAAATAACCAAATAAAAAAGTTCAACTCTTCATTATCTATGTTATTTGGGAAATAAGAATGGAATGAATAAATGAAACCCATACCATAATTTTCAAAGCTTTTGTTTGTCATTACTTTTAGCCTTTCTTCCCTTCAAACTTTTCCAGATTTGTGAATGGGAAACAAAATGTACTGATCTGTTTCTCCTATTTTCCCAGCCACTACACATCCTTTTGTAAAGGCCCTAACAAGCTTTGAAATGGCAAAAATTTGAGAAGTTGGAAGTAGAGGCCATAGCTCTTTCCACTGAGGCCTAAAACAAGGGGAAGGAAACTTCTAGATAAGTTTCTGGAATTTAAAGTCATGTCCATTGTTCTTTATGTCTAGAACTTTGTTCACGTAATTCCCTTTGCCAGAATCTTTTCCCATTTTCCATGAAACAGCAACAACAAAAATTAATAAGTACTTACTAAGTGTCAGGCACTGTGCTAAGTTCTGGAAATACAGAAAAAGGCAAGAATATTACCCCTACCCTCAGGGAGCTCATGTTCTAATAGGGAGAAAACATGCAAACAACTCTGTATCTATAAGAGATATATATGTACATATAGTGTATGGAAGGTAATCCCAGAGGGAAAGTTCTAGCACTGATGGGGGAGAGAGGAAAGGTCACTTGCAAGAAGATTGAGGATGAAATTTTAGCATTGAAGAAAGCTGGGGAAGCTAGGACCCAAGGTGAAATGGAAAACCTATCTTTGCTTAAAGACCCAAATCACTTCTTTTATGGGAACTTACTTGATCCCTTCTTCATTCTCCCATATCTATCCCTGCCCTCATTTTTTAAAAGACTTTGTTTATAGTATTTTATGCATTTATTGTATTATATTTTATATTATGATGATTTACATAATACATTATCTCTACTCAATTGTAAGCTCCTTATAGGCAGGGATCTCATAATATTTTGTCCCCATTGGTGCCTAGCAGAGTGACTTGCTTATAATAGGTACTTAATAAATATTCATTGAATGAATAAATTAATGTATACAGATGTACAGGAAAAAAAAAGATAATACTGAGATAATTTAGCTCAGTAAGTTAATTCTATATGTAGTTAGCAAAACTGACTTTTAAAAAAATCCTACATGGGGCAGCTAGGTGACGCAGTGAGTAGAGCACCTGCCCAGGAGTCAGGAGGATCTGAGTTCAAATGTGGCCTCAGGCATTTAACACAAAAACCAGCAGTGTGACCTTGGGCAAGTCACTTAACCCCAATTGCCCCCCCCCAAAAAAAAACAAAAACAAAAACAAAAGAAGAATCCTACTATTCCTGGGATAATATAGAAGAACCAAGTTGAGTTAGAATATGCACACCTTTTAGTTGGATCAAGTTCCATTGTAAAAATATAGGTACAGTTTAAGATTGTTCAGTACTGGCTTCAGTCTCTAAGGGAGATTAGTATTTCCTTCTCTGGGGACATTCTGCCTATGGTGGGTGAAACCACCTCTAGAAGTCACTGGGACTCTGTGAGATTTGTTTATATATGGTCCACAGAACTTTAGAGGGCAGTAAAATGGTTTCATCACAGCTGGACAGTGCTTCCCAGAGGGACTCGACTTCAGAAAGCTGATCCATCTGCTAAGGATAATGGTAATGATGGGCATGGCACAGCCTGTGCCCATTCTAACTCCTGGATCAGGAGGAGGATGAAAAGTAACACAGAGTTGGATATAGCTTAGTCTGTAATTTTGTCCATCTTCCCAGATGATTCAAATGATTTTCCTCCTGGCTTTTTTCACATTCTCCTTATGAGAATGGTTTTTTCTAAGTTTCAGTATTATTCATGGTTTTCCCTTTTCAGGCAGAGATTTCTAATTCACCTCATGACTAACCCTGGTTGTCTGGCAATGGCCTGGGCTTATGAATTAGGCCCTGAATCATGTAGATAACTAGCACCAAGTTGTTCCTACTTTACCACCTTAAAAATTATTTCTGTGCATAAGTGATGATTAAGAGATACATTTGGCTGCCCTCATATCTACCTAACTTTATACTGTCAGCAGATCCTAGATACTGAAATTAAATAAGCCCAGCAGATCCACTTGTAGTATTGTTGAAGGTCTGGAACAAAGTACTGTTTAATGACACCATTGAACTAGGTTCAATAGAGTACAGCAGTTAGAAAATCAGAACAGAAATAGAATTAGAGAGGGGGGGGGAAAGTCTGTAGAAGAAATAAAATAGCTGGCATGTTTTACATATATTATGCCAGTTGATTATCACAATGACCCTGGCAGGTGGATGCTATTATTATCCCTACTTTATAGATGAGGAAATGGAGGTAGAAAGAAGTTGAATGACTTGTTCAAGGTGGTTGTCGTCGTCGTCATCATCATCTAATAAGATTCTAAGACAGCACTAAATTCATGTCTTCATAGCTCCAAATCTGCCACTCTATCTACTATACCACCCACCTGCCTCAGAAAGATACTTTCTTCTCACACCTGTATAGAATATTTTGCTTTTCAAAGCATTTTTATATGATATGAAAATGCTCAATACAGTTTTAAAAATAACTGCAAGATACACACACACACACACACATACATATGTAACATCTAACATCTATATTTATGGTTCTTTTCCATCCCCTAAACCCTTCAACATTCCAGTAGGTCTATGGTCTCATTAATGTATGTATTTCTTCCAACAATTTAGTTCAGAAACCATTCATACCTTACTCCATTCTACTTTTATCCTGGTCCTCCCAGAAATTCACCACAGGGGTCCACTTTACATTCTCCTTTGAGACAACCTTTGAGTTCTTTTTTGCATTACAGAGATCCTAATGGAGACTGGCTATACCTTAGTCTCAATATGTCACCACCCTTTCTTTTTTTCTGGTTATATATTACTTTGACCAAAAAAATTCCTTATTTAACATCTTATATAATATCTCATTTGTCAGCCTTTCCCAGTCCTCTTTAATCTTAGTGCCTGCCCCCTGAAATCATATTTGATTTATCATATACATGCATGTGTATATGCACATACATGTACATGTGTATGTATATGTTTATGTATTAATATGCATGTCTGTGTGTACATACATACACACATGGTTTGTTGGTTAGTTTTCCTTCATTTTCAAAGAGGAACAAAATGACTACTATGTTGGAGTCAAGGTATAATATATCTGTGGCTGATCAGAACAGTTCGAGCTCGGAAGGTTTCTACCACTGGCTAGACACAAGCAGTGCACATGAATATTTGGACTGGAGATGTTTCAAATTAATTTTGTGCATCTGTTTCTTTTAAGCTTCTGCTTCATTTATAGAGCACAGTGCCTCCTTGGGTGTGGGCGTGCCATGCTGGAAGGCCCCTTGCTCAGAAAGACCTTGAGAATATCCTTGTATTGCTTCTTCTGACCTTCCTGTGAGTGCTTGCCTTGTGTGAGTTCTCCATAAAATAAACACACATTTGACATTCAAACAATGTGGCCAACCCATTTGAGTTATGCTCTCTGCAGTAGAGTTTGAATGCTTGGAAGTTTAGCTTGAGAAAAGACCTCAGTGTCCAGTACTTTATCTTGCCTGGTAATCTTCAGAATTTTCTTATGATGATTCTTTTTTTTTCCCTAGTTACATGTAAAAACAATATTCAGCATTTGTTTCTGAAACTTTGAGTTCCAAATTTTCTCCCTCTCTCCCTTCTTTTCTCCCTCCCCGCCCCACCCCTCATTGACAAGGCAAGAAGATCAATAAAGGTTATACATGTGTAGTCATGAAAAACGTATCCATAATAGTTATGTTGTGAAAGAAAACATAGGCCAAAAAAACCCTCAAGAAAAACAGAGAAAGTAAAAAAAGAAGTATGCTTCATTCATTCTGTAATCAGACACCATCAGCTCTTTCTCTGGGAATGAAAAGCATTTCTCATCATGATTCCTTCGGAGGTTGTGTTGGATCCTTGTATTGCTGAGAAAAGTTAAGTCATTCACAGCTGATCATCTTACAATATTGGTGTTACTTTGTACACAGTACATTTCACTTTGCATTAGCTCATGTGAATCTTTCCATGTTTTTTAGAGCACCCTGTTCATCACTTCTTTTTTTTTTTTTTTTTTGCTTTTTGGTGGGCAACTGGCGTTAAGTAACTTGCCCAAGGTCACACGGCTAGGTTTGTTTGTTTGTGTGTGTTAAGTGTCTGAGGCCGGATCGGAACTCAGGTCCTTCTGACTCCAGGGCCAGCACTCTACTCACTGTGCCACCTAGCCGCCCCTGTTCATCACTTCTTACAGTACAATAGTATTCCATCATAATCACATACCACAACTTGTTCAGCCTTTCCCCAGATGATGGGCATCCCCTCATTTTTTAATTCTTTGCCACTAGAAATGAGCTGCTATGTATATTTTTGTACATATAGGTTCTTTTCCTGTTTGCTTTTTATCTCTTTTTGGATACCGACCTAGTAGTGGTATTACTAGATCAAAGGGTATGCATGGTGTTATAGCTTTGGGCATAGTTTCAAAAGACTACAGAATCAAACCCACCAACAGTGCATTAATGTCTTAATTTTTTCACATCTTCTCCAACATTTGTCATTTACTTTTTCTGTCCTATTGGCCAGTCTTATTAGACTGTTATGTGTGAGGTAGTACCTCAGAATTGTTTTATTTTGCATTTCTCCAATCAATAGTGACTTAGGGCATTTTTTTTCTTATGGCTATAAATAACTTTGATTATTTCATCTGAAAACTGATCTTTTGATCATTTGTCAATTGAGGAATAGCTCTTATTTTTATAAATTTGACTCAGTTCTCTATATGTGTGGGAAATGAGGCCTTGATCATAGAAATTTGCCTCAATTTTTTTCCACAGTTTCTGCTAACTGTATTTCCCTCCATTCTACCCACCCCCTGTTTATTCTGTTCTCTCCTTTTACCCTGTCCTGCTCAAAAAGGTTTTATTTCCGATTATCCCCTCCCCCAGTTTGCCCTCCCTTCTACCACACCTTCTCTTTTCTTATCCTCTTCCCCTCCTACTTCCCTGTAGGGTAAAATAGATTTCTATGCAGAATTGAGTGTGTATATTATCCCTTTGATCCAGTTCTGATCAGAGTAAGGTTCACTCACTCCCCATAACCTCCTCCCCTTCGGCTCCATTGGAAAAGATTTTTCTTGCCTTCTTTTATGTGAGGTAGTTTATCCCATTCTACCTTTGCTCTTCTCTTTCTCCCAGTATATTCCTCTATCACCCATTAATTTTATTTTTTTCAGATTGTATCTTTTCATATTCAACTCACATGTGTGTCCTCTGTTTATATATACTCCTTCTAACCACCCTAATAATGAGAAAAATCTTATGAATTACAAATATCATCTTCCCTTGTAGGAATGTAAACAGCTTAAATTTATTAAGTCCCTTATGATTTCCCTTTACTGTTTACCTTTTTATATTTCTCTTGAGTTTTTTATTTGAAAGTCACATTAATGTATTTAGCTTTGGTCTTTTCATCAAGAATGCTTGAAAGTTCTCTATCTCACTTTTTATACTTCTCTTGAGTCTTTTATTTGAAAGTCAAATTAATCTATTCAACTTTGGTCTTTTCATCAAGAATGCTTGAAAGTTCTCTATCTCACTGAATATCTATTTTTCCCCCTGAAGGATTTTATTCAGTTTTGATGGAGAGGTGATTCTTGGTTGTAATCCTAGCTCCTTTACCCTCTGGAATATCATATTCCAAGTTCTCTAATCCTTTTTATTTTTTTTTAAAGCAATTGGGGTTAAATAACTTGCTCAAGGTTACACGACCAGTCATTATTTATGTGTGTGTGCTCATTTTCTGAGGCTAGGACCTATCCTGGATCATCCCCACTCTTTGTTCTGCATTCAGACTCCATAGTTCTTTCTCTGGATGTGGATGGCATTTAGTATCATGGGTTCTTTGGAATTGTTTTAGGTCCTTGCATTGCTGAGAAGGGTATCAAAATCTGTCATTGTGTTCTGTGGCTGTTTCTGTGAACAGTGTTCTCCTGGTTCTGCTTACTTCACTCAGCATCAGTTCATATAAGCCTTTCCAGGATTTTCTGAAGTTCTCCTGTTCATCATTTCTTATAATACAATAGTATTCCATTACATTCATATACCACAACTTGTTCAGCCATTCCCCAATTGATTTGATGGACATCCCCTCACTTTCCAGTTCTTGGCTACCACAAAAAGAGCTGCTATAAATATTTTTTTTTGTACGTGTGGGTCCTTTTCCTATTTTTATGATTTTTTTTAAATACACCCCTAAAAGTGGTTTTTCTGGGTCAAAGGGTGTACACATTTTTATAGCCCTTTGGGCATAGTTCCAGATTGCTCTCCAGAATGGTTGAATGAGCTCATAGATCTACCAACAATGAATCAGTGTTTCAACTTTCCCACATCCTCTCTAACATTTATTGTTTTCCTGTTTTGTCATGTTAGCCAATCTGATAGGTGTGATGTGGTACCTCAGAGTCATTTTGATTTGCATCTCTCTAATCAATAGTGATTCAGAGCATTTTTTTCATATGCTATAGATAAATTTCTTCCTCTAAAAACTACCTGTTCATATCCTTTGGCCATTTATAATTTGGGGAATGACTTGTATTCTTGTAAATTTGACTCAGTTCTCTATGTATTTTAGAAATTGGGACTTTTTCAGAGGCATTAGTTATAAAAATTCTTTCCCAGTTTTCTGCTTCCCTCCTAATCTTGGTTGCATTGGCATTGTGCAAAAACTTTTCAATTTAATGTATTCAAAATTATCCACTTCTCATTTCATAATGTTCTCTATCTCGTCATAAATTCCTCCATTCTCCATAAATCTGAGGGATAAACTATTCCTTGCTACCCTAATTTGTTTATAGTAACAGCCTTTATACCTGAATCATCTACCCATTTGGACTTTATTTTGGTATATGGTGTCAGACTTTGGTCTATGCCCAGTTTCTGCCATATTGTTTTTCAGTTTTTCCAACAATTTTTGTCAGATACTGAGTTTTTATTCCAGAAGCTGGTGTTTTGGGGTTTATCAAACACTGATCTTCCCCTCTGTTTCTTAGCCAGTACCAAATAGTTTTGACGATTGCTGCTTTATAATACAATTTAAGATCTGGTATGGCTAGGCCACTTTTCCTAGCATTTCTTTTCATTAATTCCTCTGATATTCTGGACCTTTTGTTCTTCCAGATGAATTTTGATATTATTTTTTCTAGCTCTATAAAATAGTTTTTGGTAGTTTGTTTGGTATGGCACTGAATAAGTAAATTAATTTAGGAAGAATTGTCATTTTTATTATATTATCTTGGTCTACCCATGAGCAACTGATATTTTCCCAGTTATTTAGATCTGACTTTATTTATGTGAAAAGCGTTTTGTAATTGTGTTCATATAGTTCCTGGGTTTGTTTTGGCAGGTAGACTCCCAAATATTTTATAATGTCTATAATAACTTTAAATGGATTTTCTATTTCTATCTCTTGCTGTTGGGCTTTGTTAGTAATAATAGAAGCGCTGATGATTTATGTGAGTTTATTTTATATCCTACAATTTTGCCAATGTTATTTATTATTTCAAGTAGTTTTTACTTGATTCTCTAGTATTCTCTAAGTATATCATCATATCATCTGTAAAGAGTAATAACTTAATTTCTTCTTTGCCTATGATAATCCCTTCAACTTCCTTTTCTTCTTTTATTGCTGAAACTAACATTTCTAGTACCATATTGAGCAACACTGGTGATAATGAACATCCTTGTTTCACCCCTAATCTTATTGGAAGTTTATCCAGTTCATCTCTGTTACATATAATGCTTTTTTGAAGGTTATCATTTTAAGGAAGACTCCATTTATTCCTGTGCTCTCTAGTGTTTTTAATAGGAATGGGTGTTGTATTTTGTCAAAAGCTTTTTTTTGCATCTATTGAAATAATCTGTTAGGTTAGCTGTTGATATGATCAATTATGACAATAGTTTTCCTAATATTGAACCAGCCCTGCATTCTTGGTATAAATTTTACTTGGTCAAAATGAATTATTCTCATAAGTTGCTGCAATTTTTTGCTAATATTTTATTAAAATTTTTTTTCATCTATACTCATTAGAGAAATTGGTCTATAATTTACTTTTGGTCCTCCTTAGAGGCAGATGAACTATTCTGCTGGTAAACTCTGTGGAGTTCTTGTTTTTTATTTGCAACCTCTGAATTTCCCCATTATTTTTTTCAAATCAGTCTTGATGCTTATGAGTGTTCTGTCCCAGGTGAATAAATGCTGTGCTGTACCCCAAACCTCTGAAAGCTGCCCACTCCTTTTCTGCTCCATTGTTACCAATTGTGCATCATCTTAGCTTTCCCCTCCACATTAGCAACTAACTTCCTGCTAGGAGTACTCTAATCTGTTGAAATTAAGTCTTCTGGTGGTAGTCTTGCCTTAGAACTACCACTTCTGTTGAATGTGGATATTTAACATGGGAGAATATGAGTCTGTGATTAGTCTAGCACTCTGTACCACACATCACCTTTTTCACTCTCACAGCTCATATCCTGTCTTTTTCTCTTCTCCTTACAATAACATAGTCTATTAAATGCCAGTGTTTGCTGCGAGGGTACATCCATGAAGTTTTATTACATGTAGGTAAACAAAAGACAGTGTTGGTGATGAGGCCATGAGATGCACAAGTCTTTAGTAGTAAGTGACTGTTGCTGTTGCTATTTCTGACTTCATTCCTCCTGAGAACTCCTTGCCTTTTCTGGTAGTCTGAACCTATTCTAGCACTAATGTCACCCAGAATTATAAGCTTGTCCTCTTTTGGCACATTGTTGATGAAGGTCTCAAGTTCTTCATAAAATTTTTCTTGGACCACATCAGGGTTGTCATGGTGGAAATATACACATTGATGATCTTGGCATTTTCTTGCAAATGGCAATCACATTGTCATGAGACTATCATTGGTAGATGTGCAAGCTTGTTGATTTGATTAGTTTGATTTGCAAAACCTACACCAGATTCACAGTGTTCCCTTTCACTGTGGTCACGCCAGAAAAATGTTTATCCAGCTCTGACTTTGGTAAGCTGGCCTTCATTTTCCAGTTTTGTTCTTCCTTAGGACTGCTATTTGGATGCGACACCTCCTGAGATCTCTCACAAGAGCTATTTGTCTTTCAGGCCTACCAGATTTACTCATAGGCATGTACACATTCCAGGTATTGATGATGAGTGGAATCATCTTCACAAAAGTTTTTGTACATTTTTCTTGTGTGTTAACCACAGATTGGGATCTTTGCCTAGTTGCAAGCCAGGTTTGGGTGAAGCAGACAGTTTTTAGGGCACATTTTCTAGCCCTTTCTTCATGCCAGGAGGTGAGCAGTGTGATCCTTAAAAAGACTGCTCAAATACCCAGAAGGCTGATGAATTCTACTGCTGCTTCAGTCCAGTGAGAAGTCAACCCCATGTCCTGGGCTGCCTTTGTGCAGGGTTGTGACTATAGCTCCCAGTTTATCCACTCTTACTTCTTTGTCACTTGCTGGTCACCACAAGACTTTTAGGTAGGTAAAAGTGCTAAAATGGTATGGGTGATATCTTTTTATTTGAGTATAAATTAGATTTAAATTAAGGCAGAGTTGTGCAAAGTTGTTGGCCTCATGCTGTCTTCCAGAGTCATCAAAGTCCAGCGGCAAAACAAATGTCAAGATGACTGGTGATAGCTTGGGATGAAGAGTAGGACCTTAGAATTTTTGATATCCAACCAAGTGCTAAGTGCCCCATTACACCCACTTCAGCCACCTAAGTGGCTGTTGAAACAAATTGTTCTCTCTCTCTCTCTTTTTTTTTTTTTTTGCTTTTTTGGAGACAGGAAGGGAGGGCAGTTGGGGTTCAATGACTTGCCCAAGGTCACATGACTAGGAAGTGTTAAGTGTCTGGGGCCAAATTTGAACTCAGTTCCTCCTGACTCCAGGGCCAATTCTCTATTCACTGTGCCACCTAGTGGCTCCGGAACAAATTGTTCTTGCCTGCTCATTCATTACACCAGGCAGTCTTCATGTGCTTGGGGTAGACATCTCTCTAACTCACCAAAGGGTTTGAGACCCTTCAGTTACCCTCAGACTGGTTTAGCCTGTCTGCCAAAATGTTTTACTGGAGTGTGGCCACTGCACATGCTGCATCTTTTTGGAGCCGCAGGTGAGAGTTGGATGAATCAGGTGTGTACCAAAGGTGAAAAACAGCCTTAAAAAGGGCTCAGAAGCCCTCACATCAAACATACTAGTATTCCCTGAACACATGCTGTTCCCCATGTACACACATGCATGCATACATATTTATACAATATACATATAAATACATAGACATGCACATATGTATATGTACATATATATATGTACACACATATATCTTATTTGAACATAGCTGTTTGCATGTTTTCTCCCCCTTTAGGTTGTGGACTCTTTCAGAACAGGGCTGTTTGTGGCCATTCTTTCTATCATTAGTACTGAGTACAGTAACTAGCACATAAGTGCTTAATAAATGCACTAAATGCTAGTAAATAAAGCCAGCAATGTTTATAAGACATTGACTATACATTTGATGCAAACTTAGACTCAGATTTTTATTGTTTTCATTTCACCTGTTCCACCCTCCTGTTCGCTATTATGATATAATTTAAGTCTAATTCCCTACCTTTTGACTGAGAGATAATAAACTAACAGTCTAGAATAAGACATGCATTTTCAGACATGGTCAGCATGTTGGTCTGTTTTGTTCAAGTAAACTTTTGTGTTACAAGGGAGGACTTTTATTTGGTTGTGCATGATCTGTAAGTGGGTAGTGATGGTAAATGGATAGTGATAGGCATACAAAACAAAACAGAGAATAACTAAAACAGGAATCACGGGGAAGAAAACAAAAATGAAGTTCAGTAGCAGATTCAAACCAAAAAGGAACATTTTATTAACTACTATATTAAATTTAATATATACTTAACAACTATTTAACAAGTACATGGTGCCAATATCTTTTCTTCTTTGTATTTTGAAATGTTTGTTGTTGATGACTTTTAAAACCATTGTAAATTTTTAAGTTAAATTCTTCTCTAATTATTTTACATGTTTAGAAGCATCCTTATTTTGCTATTCCAAGAGAGCCTGGGTCCCTAAGACCATGCATGCTTTATTGTTCAAGTTCATTGTCTGAATAAGGCATAATGGATTTTCTTGTATCCATAGCTAATTAACTCTTTCTTTGCTATTCTTGGCTATCTGGCTGCAAAAAATTGTTTGTACGTTGAGAGATGAGGTGCTATTATCCTTCTTCCTGCACCATTCTCTTTGGCAGTCGTTCTTTCTCTTGCTCTAGAAATGTATGGTGGTTTTAAACAAGCAATTGTTTTTACGTAAGACAATCAATCAATATACATCTATTAAATGCATATTATGTACTAGGAACTATTAACCATTGAGAGTACAAAAAAGAGATAACAGACAGTTCCTGCCCTCAAGGAGCTTACCCTCCCTATGTCATTTTTATCTTTATTTGGATACTTTGGATCTATAACCTTATCAGTGTGATTCCTCCTTTAATGGGTGTAGATTGCATCACTTCTATATTTCCTCATCTTGTGTGATTTTTGTCCATAAATTTCTAAGTCCTCCAAAGAGGATACATGCATGCCACGTGCTAGAGACATTTCTCTCATTCTTTTTAACATTTAGAGGATACAAAGACAGAACTGAAACTTGTGTTTATTTGTTAAGTTAAATTTGTCGAATTTATCTCTCCATTCCCCCCCTTAACTAGCTCCTTTTCTGAATATGCATTTTCTGACTATTCATTTCCTTAATGATGTCTTCTAATTAATTTTTGGTTAAATACTGTTAATCACTGGTAATTTGCTATGGATCCTTTGTTCATCTTTCCATTGCTCTTTGGGTTGCTCAAAATGTTGATTCCCCTGGGATTTTGTGATCTGAAGTCATGAGGCATCACTGGCAGAAAATCGGTATTAAAAAGATGAGCCATAAAAGTGGAAATGATAAACCAGATTATTGAAAGCACCAAACAATTAAGTAAGAATTCATACTTAACTGAATTCAGTCAAAGGTTTACAAGGTACTTTCCTCACAACAACCCTGAGGTTCAGATTTTATTAGCTCAATTTTTTAGGTGAGGAAAGTGAGTTACAGGAAAATTAGTTGACTTATTCATGATCATATTCACACAGTAATAGAGGCAGGATTCAAATTCATATCTCTTTATTTTGTTTATTTTTCTTTTTACTCTTGATTTTTAAATTCTTAATAGTATTTTATTTCTTTCCAATTACATGTAAAGACAATTTTTAGCATTCATTTGAAAAAAACTGAGCTCTAAATTTTCTCTCTCCCTCTCCTCCTTATGTAGGTAAGCATTTTAAATAGGTTATATATGTATAAACATATAAAACATACGTTCATATTAGTTATGTTGACTCATGTCTCTTTAGTTTAAGTCCAGTGCTTTACCTACTATAAAATGTTACCTCAAATTCATTATGATCAAACCTGATTTCTTCCTCCTTCCTCTTCATGACAAAGTTAATTTTTTATCAGCAGTGCCATTACAAAATAAACTACTGATAAACTAATATAATGGTCTACCTGTTCAACTGCATATATAATCTAGGCCATACACATTTTTTCTTTTGTTTTATTTTTTTTAAATATAGGTATTTAGCCTGATTTCTTTTGAATGCCAACAGTTTACATTGAAGAGACTTTTTAGTATTCTAATGCTTTATGCAGTTAACACAGGGTTATCAGTGATTAGGAACACTTAGAGAACCTTGCCATCTTATCTGATATAACAGAATTGATTTCATTTTGTTGTTACTGTGTTTGGTGATGTTCATGTCTTCTGCCTTCCAACACTCTTCTTGAAGTCTTTGTGATATACTATTGAGGATTCTGAGTAGTTTGCAAGTCTTTCATTTCTTAGTCTTGAATAATAATTTCAATTTTTTGGCTGTCTTTTTTTTTGTTTCATGTTGACATTGAAGTCATTTAACAGCAAGACCTAAGTTGATTTTCATTTAGAGGATCTTGTAAATTTTCTTCATAGAATCTAATCCTTTTCAAAAGGTGTTGACAAATAACCTACAATTATCTCCATCCATGGTCTGTTTGCTTTTAGTCATCTAGAGCATTGTAAGTTAAAATGACCAAGTGAAATTATGTTTCTTACTGCCTTTGGGAACTTTATGATCGGTCTGCCAACTTCTTTTTTCTCTTTTCCATTGAGATACAGTTTCTTTTTGTCTTCTGGTTTCATTTGTATTGTGTGTCAATATGGGTGAAGATTTGCCACCAGGTAATGAATTATTTAGGGGATAGCAGTTCATAAAGACTTCTCTCTAGACATGGAATATTTTCAGTCCATATGAATGAGATGACTGATCTTTTGAAATATCAAAGTACAATCTGGAAATTAAATCTGATAGATCTAATGAAACTTCCTTCTTCCTGGGACCTGAATTTATATGAATGTATCCCTTGGACTCATCCCAAATGAATTAGTAATCAGTGTCCTCCGCACATCATCTTGTACTGAACAGATAGCTTTTCTTTTTCTTTACGAAGTGGCTTCTTACAACAAATCTTCCTTTGAAGTAGTGCACTGCTCTCCTAAGCCAACAGATGTACTGGTTTTTAAATCTTCTTTTTATCTGTCTCTCTTCAGTTATTCTCAAGGAAGAGCAAAAAGATAAGGGAAGCGAAGAAGCATTTATTAGATACCTACTATGTGCTAGGTACGTTACAGATATTATCTCGTTTGATTATATAGGTAGGTGCTACTATTACCCCAATTTCACAGTTGGGGAGACTGAGGCAAACTTACCTAGCCACAGAGCTAATAAGTATCAAAGGCTGTGTATAAACTCATGTCTTTCTTACCTCAGGTGTAGCACTCTTTTCACTGCACAATCTAGCTGCCCAGAGAAACCACCAGAAGATACTCTTTTATTTTCATCAGGTCCATTCTTCCTACCTCTTTCCCACTTCTTTCTTCATGCCCCAATTCCTCAACTCTTTTCTTTTTTCCGCTTTCTTCAGAGTTCGCATTTACAAATGCTAACTGGTACTCATCATCCCCTTGACTAATGTTAGGGAAAGAAAACTCAGCATTTTGTAGTTCTGTTATTATCATCTTGGTTCTGTTATTACTTGCTGTTGTTTTTAAAGGTTTAAATTCTCCATCATATTTTTCATGGCTTGTGTTCATCTCATGCTATTACTGTCTCTTTTCTCCTGTAGCTTGTGATCTGCCTCCTTGAAATCCTACAATATCTCTAAGTTAACTTTCCTCCTCTTCACTCCCCTTCTTTTCTAATCCAAGTGACCATGTTGGCAATCCTAGGTGAAACTCATGTGGGCTTTACAACAAATCTCTGAGATAGCAATGGCAAAGATGCTTGTCTCTATTTTATTGCTCCTGAAACTGTAACACAGACAAAAGTGTCTTTCCCAAGTTATGTGGTTGGTCACTGGCAAAGGTATGATTGGAATCCAGGTCTCAATTTCTAGCTCAGTGCCCTTTTCATTCTGCTATTATATTCAGAGGGAAATAACTAACTGCAGCCCTTGACCCTTCAGAAAGGGCACAGACCAAAAAAAGACCTCCACAAAAAAGTCTCTCATGTCCTGGACTGATGCCTCAATGTAGTATGGGTTACATTAGTCATATCAGGGAAGGATTCATCATGGTTTCACAGTAATGTTATATAATGAGTGAGATATACAGTGGCATGACTGAACTTTTTAATAAATAGCAGGGTGACAATTCATTAATTATGCTGCTTTAAAGTAGTCTCCATGCTGTCAACAAAAGATTATTTTTCCTTGTGGTTATTTATGTTGGGTGTCATTGGGCAGCAGAGAATTTGTTGGCCACTTCTGCTTTCCCCCAGAACTGCTTGTTTCCTGTATCTCCAAGTCTTCTCACTTAATTAAACCATTTTAATATTTTGTACACCAAAGAGACTAAAAGCAAAAATCAGGTTTGTTCAGTTAGATTGATAAACAGATGCTAAGCCGATGTGACACAGCTGCTGCTGCTGAGCCAGGAAAAGCGGGTCAAGGTTATAGGAAGAAAGTGCAGTATTGTCACATAGCTGTGAGCAAAAAATTCCCCACGTGGAATCCCTGCTCCTCCCTCCCTCCCCCCAACCTCTTCCTATCTGTGGGTTAAGTGTGGCAAAGGAGACATGCTTATAAACATCCTAGCAAGTGAGGAAAATTCAAGAGATGACCACTTTCTCATTTGTAATATTTAACTCAGTCTTTCCTGAACTGCAGAAAAACCTTTAAGAGATCTCATGCAGAAAATAACAATGAACATTTCTTATTTATTGATTATTTTTTAAAAGAAAAATAGGGTCACACCTCAAAGATGCTTGGCTTTTTGAACAAATGCATCACATATGAAAGGCAGATCAGTGTGCCACACAATAACAAGGCTTCTGGTTTTGTTTTTTTTGTTGAATACAGTTTATAGGTGGCTAAATTTGATTATTTATGCAGAAGGACTTGTTCCCTCTAAGGCCCTTTTAACTCATTCCATGTAGTTCTGAGCTGAAATTGAAAGTAATATAATTAGTGTCTTATTATGACAGAGAAGATCAGCCATAAAAACATTTTAGAAAGTATAACTTATGATCATAGATTTAGACCTGGAAAAAAACAACCTTAGAGGTTGTTTATTCCAACTCTCTCATTTTACAGATGATATAACTGAAGCCCAGGATAGGGAAATGACTTAAGATCACACAGTATGTGGTAGAACCATTCAAACAAATGCATTCTAAATCCAGTGTTTGTTTTTTATCGGTGGTGGTAGTTTTTAATATTTTAAACTGTATATCAGGAATTTCCAATCAGTAAATCATCACCTGTAAGTAGATCTTAATACACGACCCAGGAATCTTCACAATTTTCCCATTTCCATGGTTCATGTTATTTCAAGGGCAATGTAAATCCTACTGTCTTCCTTGCTTTCCATTCCTTTTTACAGTCTGCAGTCTAGCAGCAGCATCTCCTCTTCCTCATCTGCTCTGCTCTTCCTTCAGAATGAAAAGAAGCTACTTGTGAAAAGGTCAAGGACAACTTTTTTACAAAAGACTTTAAATTTTCTGTGTTGTGTCAATCCACCAACACAAAGGAGTATTTCCCTATTATAACTAATGAATGAAAAACGAAAGCAGAAACAACTAATCAGTCATAGAAAGGGTAAGTAGGGGGATCATGGGACTACTGCTCTTAGGGGCAGGAAACACTTCTAGTCTGGTCACTAACCAACTAGCTGTGTAATTGTCAGCCTTACCTTGTGACGTCTTTGGTGATGAACTACTGAACAGCTGTGTAATATTGATGAAGACATTTTCTTTCTCTAGGCCTTAGTTTCCTCACTTGTAAAGTAAGGTAGTCATATTAAATAACCTCCAACTTTCTATCTCTGAATTAATAATATTCATTAATTTTAAAGGTGAGACTGTTTAGAAAAAATCTAAACAAGTTGAATTAAGAGAAAATAATTCACAATTTTTATACCTTGTGGAAGGAGTTAATTCATTAATTTATAGTTTGCTTATAGCTTTTACAAGGGGTATTCACCAAAATTATCCAACAGGAACAGAAATAAAAACACATCTCCCCAAATGGAAGCATGGTCTCCCCCTTCCCACTTCAGTCTCAAGGAGAGTAGACTAAGACTTAAAGCAGCTGATACAAAGCATTTGATCTCCCAAGTTCCCTTCTCCATGTGGCATAGCCACTGGAGAGAATTGCTTGCTCCCTTGGCACTATGCCTTCTTGCCTGTGTGGTTGACCTTCAGACGGTGCTTCCCACTAGGCTCAGCAGCTGTCAAACTCTGGAATGGATTTCAGTTATTGGATCTTTGATGGACCTTTTGAAGCTGACAAGATCATAGCCTAATCTGTTCTACTTCTAGTATTCATTTATCTAAGATAAGCAAAGAATAAAGTAAGATAGTCAGAAAATCAGTCTCACTGTGCACTCAGGGTTTCATGTCAGTCTGGGTGAGAAGAGCAGGCTACTGGCACTGTCTCTCTCCTCACCCGGTGGCTTAGAGTATACTGTCCTTAACATGATCCTCATCAACTAAAATGGGTTTTACATAGAATTTTCTAAATAAATTTTAGCCATTTCACTAATCTCAGTGATGATCAGTGAGATAGTTAAGAAAAGATATCATCATTCTCATTTTGTAAATGACAATATTGATGCACAGAAACTCAATCAATCAGTCAATATTTATCAAGCCCCTACAGTGTGGTGGGCAATGGGAATACTGAGAGTAAAGCAAGGAAATAACTTGCCTCAGGCTCATTCATTAATTTGGGATAGGGTTTGGATTATAACCTACAGAATTTGATTCCTATGCCCATGGACAGAAGTTTGTTCTTGATCTGTTGTGTAACTGGGAGTCACTGAGGGGTTTGAGAAGGGATGAACTCAGTGTGGTTTAGTTGGCATGCTTGATGGACAATTTTGCCTTCAATATGAAGTGTACTTTGAACTTTGGATAAGATGAATGTGAAGATGCCCAAGAGGAGGAGGTGACAGGATTAATTATAACTTAACCATAGCCTGACAAATACTTATGTCAAATAGGCCAGTAGGGCCTGGGAGAGATACTTATTTATAATCTAATTTGATCTTCTTTGCAAGGATCTGTTAGTATTTTCAGGTTTAATGTTGAAAATTATCTTCTCGATTTAAAAAGTTTATTTTCAGTTGACTGCAGCATATAGCCAATGACAAATTATATATAAAATTTAGTTTAAAGACATTATCCAAGATATGTATGTCTGGAAAAGGTAGGTATGCAAGTTCTGATGAGAGAGGGGGCTCTGCTGTTACTTTCTTTTTTTTTTTTTTTTTTTTACAAATGCTTGATTAACTTCTGTTTTACATCATTCATTTCTGCCAGATTTTGAGTTACAATTATTTCCCCCCCCCTGTTATTCCCCTACCCACCCTCCCAGAATAGCAGTCCCACAAGATATCACTTCCTCCAATCTGCTCTCTCCCATATCTTCTCCCATACTCCCTTCGACTTTTCCATTAGAGGAAGGTGAATCTTTGTGTCCCAATGCCTGCACATCTTATCTCCCAATTACAAGCAAAAGAGTATTAATAATAATATTTATATATATTTGAAACATTTAATCTGAAGACCTCGAATTTCAGATCCATTTCCTTCCTCCCTTGTCACCCATTCCCTCTGGGAAGATAAGTAATTCAGTATATGTTGTACATGTCTAGCTATGCAAAACATTACCATGGTATATATATTGTACAAGGCTGCTTATAATTCCCTCCCACTCATCCCACCCCCCACCTGGTCCATTCCCCACTTGATCCTGTCCCTCTTCTATAGTGGGTACTTCCAACCTCCCCTCCCCCAAAGGATGCCTTCCCATCCATCATCCTTCCTCTCATCCCCTTTCCCCCTATTCTGCTGCAGGTTGAGATATCCCATTTAGTATGTATGTCATTCTCTCCTTGAACCAAATTCAATGAGAGTGTGGTTTTGCCTTTTTGCCTTCCTATTCTTCCCCTCCCTTGCAACCACTTCCCCTTGCTTCTTCTACATGAGATAGTTTGCCCTACCCTGTCTCTCCCCATCTCTTCCTGCCACTTTCCTCTCTCACCTCACAACTTCACCCCTTGAGTATCCTCCCTTCCCAACAAATTCAACCTATGCCCTCTATCCATATATAACTGTAAACATATATACACACATTTACATATATATTCATATGACCATACACCCTTCTTCCATTATTTTCATAGTGAGAAAGATTTCTTCAATCACAGTTATTGTTTTTCCATATAGGAATGTAAATAGTTCAACTTTGATAAGTTCCTTTTGATTTCTTTTCCCTGATTACCTTCTCAGACATCTCCTGCTTCTTGTGTCTGGATGTCGAATTTTCTATTCAATTCTGTTTTTTTTTGTTCGAGAATGCTTGAAAGTCCTCTATTCCACTGAATGACCATATTTTCCCCTGAAACAAAATACTTAGTTTTGCTGGGTAGGTGACCTTTGGGTTCATTCCCAGCTCTTTTGCCCTCTAGAATATCATATTCCATGCCCTTTGATCCCTCAGTGTAGAAGCTGCCAGGTCCTGTGCTATTCTGATTGTGTTTCCACAATATTGAAATTGTTTCTTCCTGGATCCTTGTAGTATTTTCTCCTTGATCTGGGGATTCTGGAACCTGGCTATAATAATCCTGAGAGTTTTCTTTTTGGGATCTTTTTTAGGAGGTGATTGGTGGATTCTTTCAACCTCTATTTTGCCCTCTGGATCTAAAACATCAGGGCAATTTTCCTTGAGAATTTCTTGAAGGGTGATTTCTAGGTTCTTTCTTTGATCATGGCTTTCAGGTAGTCCAATAATTTTTAAATTGTCTCTCCTGGACCTATTTTCTTGGTCAGTGGTTTTTCCCATGAGATATTTCACATTTCCTTCTAATCTTTCATTTGTTTGGATCTGCTTAACAGCATCTTGATTTCTCATAAAGTCATTAGCTTCCATTTGCTCCAGTCTAACTCTGAAGGAATGAATCTCCTCAGTGAACTTTTGAGATTCTTTTTCCATCTGGCAAATTCGACTTTTTAAGGCATTCTTCTCCTCATTGCCCTTTTGGGCCTCCTTTGCCATTTGAGTTAGTCTATTTTTTAAGGTGTTGTTTTCCTCAGGCTGTTGACCCTCATTTCATACTTTTCCTGCATCCTTCTCATTTCCCTTCCCAATTTTTCCTCCACTTCTCTTATTTGATTTTTAAAGTCCTTCTTAAGGTCCTCTATGGCCTGCAACCCATTCATGTTTTACCCTGGGGCTTTTGGAGCAGGACTCTTCCTGCTCTATGCTTTGATCTTCTTTGCCCCCAAAGTAGGAGTCTAAGGTTGCATTTTTCTGTTTAATTTGTTTCCTTTGCCTTGGCATGTTGCCACTTAATTACTTGACTTTTGGGCTTGTTGCCACAGTATGGCTTTGCCGCCAGATAGGGGAATTTTCATCCCGCATGTGTATGTGGGGGCAACTTCCGTTTCTGGCAAGCTGTAAACCCACCCACGACTTCTACCCTAGATCACAATCCAGATCCAGGGAGGTCAAAGCAAGAGTGATTATCCCCCAAGACTGATTCCTGTATCTCCCTACAGTTCGCAGATCAGGAGCTGGAGCTGCCTCTGAAAACTAAAATATGGTGTGTCTCCTCAGTGGCTTCTAGCCCCCCGGGGAGGAAGCCGATGTGTTCTCCAAATACTGGTCCCAAAGTCCATAGGACACTAACCTCTCAATTTGTCCTAGGCATGTCTGTGTTGATAATTCTGGAATTGCCACAGCTGCTGGTGTTCTGGGGTCCCTTCAGCTGGCTGCTGGCCCTGCCACCCTGGGTCTAAAACCTCGACTCAGGCAGTCCTGTGCTTGGCTCCCCACACTCTGCGGGCTGTGCTGCCAACTCCCAGACCTCTGCGCTGGTCCTTCTTGCAGGGCTGTCCTCAGTGGGAGGTTAGCTTCTCTGTGTCGTTCTGTGGGTGCTGGGGCTCCAGAAGTTGTTCAGAGTCCCCTTTTACATAGTTTGGAGATAATCTGGGGGCAGAGTGCCTTGGACACGCTGTTTCTACTCCCCTATCTTGGCTCTGCCCCCTGTGCTGTTACTTTCTTAATGTTGAGACTTAGAGTAAGGTGAATTTATGGAAGGACATGAAATAGAGTCAGATAGATTAGGAAGGCATGGATGGATTGTGATCTATTTATTTAGACTCCTAAAAAGTCAACTGGCTACAGGGCTTTCATTTGAGCATTGTAGCAACCCTGTGAGATAAGTATTACAGATATTATAATACCCATTTTATAGGTGAGAGATTAGAGTTCAGTGACTTTAGCTGCCCTGCCTGGTCAAACAGCTAGTAAGTATCACAGGCAGTATATGAACAAGGACTTCTGGATTCTTACTCTGGTACTCTATTCACTGCATCATGCTGTTAGAAAATACTCATTTTAGTGGCAAAGAATATAATCCAGTCATGTTTCCTCTTCTTGGGTGGTTCTAGAGGGTTGATTCAAATGTCCAGGGACAAGCATTTCTTGAGATCCTGTCTCTTCATACTCAGTAAAGAACAATGTAGCACACAGATGGTCTATCTGCTTATTCCTCTGACTTACTGTATGAATAGTCTGCCTCCTTTTTCAGGTATCATCTCTTTGATGAAACACTATGCACCATTTTTTTTGCATAGTATTTGAATTTTCTAAATTGAGAAGGTAATTTCCAGCATTAATTATTAACTAAAGACACATTCCTGCAAAAAAAAAAAAGAGATGGAATTAGATTCTTAATAAGGGCCTCTTCTAGTCCTTGTTGAACTACGATGTTCCGGTTTAGGATCTTCATACTCCAAACATCAGAATGAAAAGAAGAGAGGAAAAGAAAAATGGGAGATCTCAGCTGCCTCCAAGGCAGAGAAAGGAAGAGACTTGGCTTGAGTTGGTAGAAATAAGAGTGGAAGGGAAGAGGAAGAAGTTGTAAAGCTGCTATATTCTGAGAAGAGAGGCAGGAAGCAAAGGGTGCTAGAGAAGAAAAACAAAGAAATGAGATCCACTCAGGGATGTGCTGGAGCCAGCTTTTCTTGGTTTGGAAAAGGTGATAGTTAAATTTCTAGTGAGAGGGTAGTGAGCATTTATATCTCAGAAATGGGCAAAAAAAAATTGGCAAAAAAATCAGGGCTCAATTTATTATTTTTCTGATTGTCTAGACCAGGGGTGGCGAACCTGGGACCTGAAGGCCAAATGTGTCCTATTAGATGCTTAGGTGTAGCCTTTTGACTGAGACAAAGTTTTACAGAACAAATCCTTTTATTAAACAAACCCTATTTATTATTTTTATTAATCCTTTTATTAATAATCCTATTATATCTGTGAAGTTTGGATACAGTCAAGGGGCTGCACTTGAGGGCCACATGTGAGCTCGAGGCCTCAGGTTCCCCACCCTTGGTCTAGACTTAAGAAAGTAATGAGTAATGAGAATGTGTTAATAAAGCAGATTAAATTTAACAATATGTTGTATACCTCCTCCTCCTTCTTGGGGGAGAGATAGAGACAGAGAGAAAGGGGGGGAGAGAGGGGGGAGAGAGAGAGAGAGAGAGAGAGAGAGAGAGAGAGAGAGAGAGAGAGAGAGAGGCAGGCTACTGACCTGGAAGGATAAAAGAAGTTTTTACATCTGTTTTCTCCTATATTCTTCCCATTGCTCCACTAGTTCACAAATCAGCCCAGGAGATATGACCCCAGCTTTAGCTAGCCTCTCTAGAACCAGCTCTTCAGCACTGCTTCACCTCAGACACAATCCTTTGGTGCTTCCTTACACTTCTTTTTTCATAATATCTCCTAAGCAAAATGAAACCATCCACCTTCTGAGCTCAGCCATTGAATAACTAGATTGGAAGATTTAGGGGTAACAGAATCCTCTCATTATCAGAAGTCTACTCTCTACTCATTTTTTTCCAGTTATTTAATTATCTAGTGCCGTGTTTCTTATTTATTTAGTTTTAGCTTTCAACATTCATTTCCACAAGATTTTGAGTTGCAAATTTTCTCCCCATCTCTCCCCTACCCCCCATCCTAAGATGTTGAACCTATTGAATGCCCCTTCCCCCAATCTGTTCTCTCTTATATACTCCCCTATGCCCCCCCTAACTTTCTAGTAGGGAAATATGGTTGTCTATACCCCACTGCCTCTGTATCTTATTTCCCAGTTGCATGTAAAGAATATATATGTTTTTTTTTTTTGGAGGGCAATATCGGGTTAAGTAATTTGCCCAAGGTCACACGGCTAGGTTTTTGTTTGTGTGTGTTAAATGTCTGAGGCTGGATCCGAACTCAGGTCCTTCTGACTCCCAGGCCGGCACTCTACTCACTGTGCCACCTAGCCACCCCCAAGAATATTTTTTTAAACATTTGTTTTTAAAACTTTGATTTCTAGATTCTTTCCCTTCTTCCCTCCTCACCCACCCCATTATGAAGACAAGCAATTCAATATAGGTTGTATATGTGTAGTTACCCAAATCATTTCCATAGTAGTTATATTGTGAAAGACTAACTATATTTCCCTCCATCCTATCGCTCTTCCCCCCCCCCACTTATTCTGTTTTCTCTTTTGACTTTGTCCCTTTTCAGAAGTGTTTGCTTTTAACTACCCTCTCCCCCAAGCTGCCCTCCCTTCTGTCATCCCCCCTCTTATCCCCTTTCCACCTACTTTCCTGTAGGGTAAGATACTCAATTGAGTATGTATGTTATTCCCTCCTTGAGCCAAATTCAATAAGAGTAAGGTTGACCCATTCCCATTTACCTTCCTGCTCTTCCCCTCCATTTAACAATTTTTTCTTGCCTCTTTTATATGAGACAATTTACCCTATTCTGTCTCTCCCTTTCTCCTCCCAATATATTCCTCTCTTACTTCTTAAAATTTTATTTTTTAGATATTATCCTTTCATATTCAACCCATCCAGTGCCCTCTGTCTATGTATACCTATATACATACTTATATATATATTTATAGGTACATACACCCTCCTATACATACATATACTTATATATTCCCTTCAACTATCCTCATACTGAGAAATGTCTCATGAGTTACAATTATTGTTTTTTCCATGTAGGAATATAAATAGTTCAATTTTCAATAAGTTCCTTATGATTTCTTTTTCCTCTTTACTTTCTCATGCTTCTCTTGCTTCTTGTATTTGAAAGTCAGATTTTCTATTCAGCTCTGATTTTTTCATCAAGAATGCTTGAAAGTCTGGGGTGGCTAGGTGGTACAGTGAATAGAGCACCGACCCTGGAATTAGGAGGACCTGAATTCAAATCCGGTCTCAGACACTTAACATACACACACACACACACACACACAACTAGCTGTGTGACATTGGGCAAGTCACTTAATACCAATTACCCTCCAAAAAGCAAGAAAAAAAAAGAATGCTTGAAAGTTCTCTATTTCATTGAATATCCATAGTTTCTCTTGAAGTATTATACTCGGTTTTGCTGAGTAGGTGATTCTTGGTTTTAATCCTAGTTCCTTTGATCTCAGAAATACCATATTCCAAGCCCTTTGATCCCTTAATGTAGAAGCTGCTAGATCTTTCCACAATACTCACATTAAAAAAACCAAAACCATGGACTTTTTTATAGGAAAGGAAAAATTCTAAAAGAATGTAAAAGGTCATCAATGACAGCTGTCTGGCAGGGTCTCTGGAATAGTGGTGATTGACAGTAATATCTGTATCAGAAAAGGAGTATACATTGAAGAAAAATTTCCCTAGTCATCTACAAGAACACTGACACTCAGAGCCTAACAGAGCCCAACACATTCAAAAGAAGAACTTTATTAGAACTCCACACAAGAATAAAATTTGTAAGTTACCCCTTTGCCACATATATACTCTAAAATTGAGCCAACTTTCCCCTGGATTCCATGTGTACTTGTGGGAAAGTATGTGTTAGACTTTTGAGAAGGACAGTTTTTGTACTAACTATACCTAATTATATTTGCTTAGTAAATATCCCTAATAAAAGGCTAATCACTGGGCCAGGGTTTAGGAGAAGAATGCTGATGCCTATAAGCATCAGTTCTAAAAACTCCCAATCCTGAAGGTCAGCCCTAGAACCTGAAGAAAGGTTTAGCTGAGTGTCCTTGGGGGATCTGACCTGTTAGTACAGTTGCATGAGTATACAGAAGGTGCTACACTAGTCACACATTGACTGACAAATAAAGGATATAAGAATGACTGGGGTGGCTAGGTGGTGCAGTGAATAGAGCACTGGCCCTGGAGTCAGGAGGATCTGAGTTCAAATCTGGCCTCAGACACTTAACACAAGAACTAGCCCTGTGACTGTGGGCAAGTCACTTAACCCCAATTGCCCTCCAAAAAGAAAAAAAAAAAGGATATAAGAATGACCATGCCTATTGTTTGTTAATTATAAAAAGAAAAGGGGGGTCTGAGATAGAAACAAGATTTCTCCATATGTTAACGTTATATAAGATTCTATAAGAAATGTACCATTTTGTTTTGTAGTATGTATCAGCACTGGACAAAGCTTAAAACCAAGGAGACATTCTTGTCAAAGGTGTTTGATGGGGTATGTTTGTTTAAACAAAATCCAGACAGGAAAGGATTCCTGATCAGTAGGTTTTATATGGACTTTTTCTGTTGGGGGATAACATTGTGATGATTACATCAAATCCTATAATAGCACAAAGACATCTAGAGGTTTATATTCACTTAAAAGAGATTGACCTAGTGATCTGTATTAGAAAAGCGAAGTGAATTTTAACTAGATTGTAGCCTGTATTTGGAATGACAGCCTGCTGAGTTTATCCATTAGCACATATGTTTTTGGTAGTATATATATTTATAGATGGGCAGTGAACTTGGCTTAGAACTGGGCTTAGAAAGAGATCTCCGCTTTCTCCTATTGAAAAAGTACTAGCCAAAATTTTAGTTGAAAAAGCTGTTCCCTGATCAGGACTTAAGGCCATTTCCGGGACTGGTTCTGTTCTATAAAGTTTTTTTTTGTTTGTTTGTTTTTTGGATAAACTCCAAAAGAAATAAATTATAATGATAGAATTTGGGCACAATTCAATTCAATAAACATTTATTAAGCTCTTGCACTGCCAAACAAAAAAGGCGGAAAATAGCAGAAGTACTATAGTACTTGCCCTCAAGGAGCTTACAGTCTAGCGAGGGAGCCCACAAGTAAACAAGTAAATTCAAAGCAAGTTATATACAGACAATAGGGCATAAGAAATAACTTAAAGAGAGAAAGAACTGGAATTAAAAAGGATTTGGGAAAGTTGAAGGTAAGATTTTGGTTGGGACTTAACAGAAGCCAGGGAGGTCAGTGGTCAAAGCAGAGGAAGGAGAGATTTCCAGGCATAGAGGACAGATCAAAAAAATGCCTGGAGCTGAGAGATGGAGTGTTTTTGTTTTCTGTTTTTTCATGGAACATCCAGGAGTATGTGTCAGGGAGTAGGGAATAAGAAGTCTGGAAAACAGAATGAGGATAGATTATGAAGGGTTTTGTATGTCAAATGGAGCATTTTGTATTAAATTCTGGAGGCAATAGGGAGCCATTGGAGTTTATTGAGTGGGAAGGGAAAGGGATTGTTGATATTGGTGACATGATTGGGCCTGTGTTTTAGAAAAATCACTTCAGTGACTGAATGCAGAATGGATTAGATTGAGGTGAAACTTGAGGCAGGCGGAACCATCTCCATGCTTTTGCAGTGAATATTACTCTGTGGGTTTCCTTAAATTTATACTTTATTCCTACTCTGAATCATAGCCCACTCTGCCTCCAACCTAATTGGTATTAAAGACCTCATACTGTGTGACGTGATCCTCTCATAAGATGCTCTCTCTATCCCTCTTCTACATACTTCTCTTACATTGCCCTTTGGTGACTTCTTTTCCCCTTTAAGGCTGGGCATATAGTTTGCCTTAACCAGGGTTCACCTCTGTAAGTATGTTGAAGGGAGAGGAGGAGCATGCATTATTCTCAGAAAACCTCAGGGATATGTGGCTCTTCAATTCCTATGATGTAAAACCTAGGCACAGCTGAGAGTAGGGAACTGGGGGCTATCTCATTCCTTTGAGAAAATCAGACAGGAAATGGTATTTACTCGAAACTTCCCTGAACCCTCAGCTCTGGAAATTTGGGTTATAAATATCATGAGAACAGGCTCTCTGGCAAGATTTCTAACTCTCTTGCTTCCAGTTTCAACCAGATACACCAGAAAACTAGCTTTTCCCAGGGTATTTTAGTGCCCTGAGTTCTGGTGCCGACTGGAATCAAAGAACAAAAGAAGTCCCAAGTAAACATTCAGAATGTTGGTTAAAAAAAAGTGTAGTTCAATATTAAATCTAACAATTGAATATGAGGTGTAGGTCTGGAGAACATGGGCAAACTAAGTGTGTGTGTGTGTGTGTGTGTTTGCGTGTGCATATACATGCATATATCTATCTGTCTATCTATCTATCTAGAGAGAGACAGAGTAAGAGAAAATAAATTTTCTAAAATGTCCCTGAAAGTAGGGATCCATTGGAAAGTAGTAGATAATCCCATTAAATATTTGATAATGCTGTTCCCTAAACAGTTATGTTCTACCCCCACAGCTAACTCAGCTGTATTGTTGCTAGACTAATGTAATAGTTGTGCCCTTTAGAGTTAATTGTTAATCAAGGCCAGGCATAGTCTGCAGTGCTACCATGTGCGGTAGAAAGACTAAGAAAAAGAAAAAGTATCTTATTTACCTTTGTCATCAGTGTTTGGGAAAGAAAATCTGGAATAATAGTGACAGGAATGGCCAAGACAATGCTATTATAAAACCCCAATAAACCTTTGGTTTCTAGTTTGGTATCATTTCATCTATGAAATAAAATCTATTGAAAAGGAGCTGAAATAATACAAGGCAAACTCTGAAAACTGCTTCTAGCTCTCCTACTTCTGGTGACACTCATTTTGCAATTTCAAGATGCCACTTAGCAAACAAATTGTCAACAGGGGATTGAAAAATACAATAGTAGTTAATCAGGTTTTACAAGGTCACACATCTAAATCAGACTATAAAAACATTCCATTAGTACCTTCTTTACTTCGTTCAGAAATGTAACCTTTCTCCAGATCTAGGGCTCTTACTACTTTAGATCCTTCTACAAGATATCAGCCAGCCAATAAAGGCTTGAAATCTCTATTTTCTTTACTAAGTACCCCCTATTGGAACCTATTAACACCATTTTTATGGAGAACAGAGCATGGAGCCACCTCCTGACATGTGTTGGCACTTTCTAAAAGGTTGTTAATGCTCCATATTTTCAGAGTATAACAAATCCAGAAAGGCTGAGCTGGAGCCCAGCAGGCCTGAAATAAAAGTTGTGAGTCATTTAAAAAAAAATCATTGACTGACCTTGATAACATAGGCAGAATTGGGAAACCATAAGAAATAGTCTATTTTTCAAAATCTTAACAGATTTATAGGAATGTTTCTGAACCTATGGGATTATGTGGAAGAAACTAGAAAAACAAATACTTCAAACATGGCCCTTCTGTTTTTCTCAGGGTAATGAAACCCTTGTTCAAGAGTTTTTTAATGACATTAAAAGACATAGTATACTTTGGAGGAATGGCTTTCTTCCCATGGGCCCCAGCCAGGAAACCTGAGAATATATATGATACTTTCCAGTTTACTGAGACCTACTTCCCACTTGTAGACAAGCAGTTCCACGACTTGGTCCTTTCCTGCCTTTTCAGTTTTTTTAATTCTTTCTTTGTTTTTTACCACTATCCCGATACTCTGCAGCCCAGTGACACTGACCTTCTTGTTCCTCACAATAGACATGTCTTCTCCTGACTCTGGGCAATTTAATTTGATGTCTCCCATATTTGGAACTTTCCCTACACATCTTTTGCTCCTAATTTCCCTAGCTTTCTACTAAAATCCTACTTTATACAAGAATATTTTCCTGATCTCCTTTTTTGTTAGTGTCTTGCCTCTTTTGATTATCTCTAATTTAATTATCTCTTGGTATTTCCAATACACTATGTTGTATATATCTTGTTTGTACATTGTTGTTTGTATATTGTCTCCCCTTTGAGGCTGAAGGCTTTTTGACAACAGGGACTGTTGTTTGCTTTTTTTTTTTTTTTGACCCAGTGCTTAGCATAGTGTCTGACAGATAGTAGGTACTTAGTAATACCTGTTGACTGACAGTTTACAGTATGATAGAAAAAAGTCTTAAAAGAAGGAGAAACAAAATAAAGACCTTCAAATGAGCAAACATTACAGAATTACGGAGTCTCAGAATTAGGAAGGACATCAAAAATCATAGAGTTAGAGCTGGAAAGTACCATAAAGACCATTTTGTCCAATTCCTTCATTTTAGAGATGTTGAAACAAAGACCCAGAGGTTAAGTGACTTGCCTATGTTCGCAAACCTTTGTAGCAGGAATAGCAGAGCAAGGATTTGAAACCAGATCTTCTGATTCCAAATCCAGTGTTCTTTCCACTACTATCATGGTAGCTTCAGAAGTCACCACTGAATAAAAATCCTCTCTACAATGTATGTGACATGTGGTCTTCCAAGTTTTACTCAAAATCATATTACCTTTTGTCATTCCACCTTTGGGTAACATGCCTGTTTGAGTCCTCTCATTGCTCCAACTTCTGTCTCTCTGGGGTTAAGATGAAGAAACCTAATCCCTTTTCCACATGATGACCCTTCAGATAATTGAAGGTCAGGCTATCATCTATCACCTTAAGTTTTCCCTTCTCCAGGCTGAAAATTCTCAGTTTCATCAACTGATTTTCATGTGGCATGATCTTGAAACCATTCCTTATCCTGATCATCTCTCTGGATATTGTTGTTTTAGTCAGTAAGTTGTATCTGACTGTTCAAGTTTTTTTTTTTTTGTTTGTTTGTTTGTTTTGGGCAAAGATACTGCAGTCATTTGCCATTGCGTTCTCCAACTTATTTTACAGATAAGGAAGCTGAGGCAAATAGGGTCAAGCAACTTGCCCAGAATCACACAGCTAGTTAGTCTCTGAGGCCACATTTGAACTCAGCTCTCCCTGAGTCAAGGCCCAGCACTCTATCCACTGCATCACCTAGTTGCTCTTCTTTCTGGGTATTCCTCAGCTCGTGAATGTCTTTCCTAAAATATGGCCCCTAGAATTGAAAATAATGCTCCACTTGTGGTCTGACTGTGGTATAGTAGGGCGAGCCTATTGCCTCTCCTCTTGTTGCAACCTAAGTTGGAATTCATTCTTTGGGATTCTGTATTGTACAGTTCACTCATTTTTAGCTTGCAGACCATTGAAATCGAAGTTAATGTTTTTCAACATAAATGTAATAAGACTTTGCATTTATCTCTATTATGTTTTTTTTTCTTATTATTTTTGGCCTAGTGTTCTGACCCGTCAAGGGCTTTTCAGATCCTGATTCTATCATCTAAAGATATATTCATATTTTTTCATTTTGTGTCATCTGCAGATATGAAGCTGTCATTTACGTCTTTATCTTGAATTATCTCTCTTCAGCTTATTTTCAGTGTCAGTTGTTTTTGCTAGGAGATACCTCATATGTTCTAATTTTTCAGTATTTAATTTTGCTCTAATAATTCTTGTTGTCTCCCAAACCATTAAGTTCCATTTGCTTTATTCTGCTCTTTACAGGGCCCACATATATTTCATCTTCTGTTTTAAGCAGTTTACTCTCCTGATTTTTTTTCTCCATGCCTATAATTTCACTTTTTATGTCTCATTTCATTTCTTCCACCTAGTCTTGCAGTCATTATCACCAGGTCATTCTTTTTTCAGGGACTCTGTAGTTTATTGTGGAATTATATTCTTCTGGGTTTATCTCCTGGGCTTTGCTTAACTAGTAGGATTTATTCATTGTTAGGAGGATTTTTTTTTAATTTAAATTTGCTCTTATCCTCATCATCAGTTCCTAGATTAGGACTTTCAGCCAGGGTCAAACTTTGTGCCTTCCTACTAGGTCCTGGTCCTGTTTCACCAGCTTTCTCTATAGTTCTGGATGGAGTAAATGGGTTCCAATTTCTTTTCCTCTCTTCTTCTCCAGCACTGAGTTTGGACTCTGCCTTGGTGACCCAACATGTGTTCTGATCTATCTCCATTATTTTCTCCTTATGCAAGGTAACAAATTTGGGATTAGTTTTGTGTCTTGCTATGGCTCTTACAAACCCTAACAGAATGTCTATAATTTTGGGATTACACTGGTTTTATGCTTTTGGGAAGGTTCCAGTATAGATTGTTGGGTTTCATTTATCTTCATCTCCTTGTCTCCTTGCAGAGTTACCTATTTTTGTGCTTTGGTCTTGTGCTCAGCTACAATAGGATCCAACCATATTTTTCAGGATAGTGCTTGTTTGAGTCTTTCCAGAGGTCGTTGACTTGAGCTGTGTTGGTGCCTCTTCTCTACTTCTGTCTCATCAACCAGGAGATGGTTTTGTCTCCTGCTGCATCTCTGACAGGCCAGGACTAAGATCCTGCTGGTATCAAGGCTCTTTTACAAGAGATTGTGCTGAGTTTCAGGCCTTCCTGAAGCACTCCTAACCACCATGCCTGTAAACCTCTTGCTTTTTTCCTGTGCAGTCTTGGACTGGATGGAAGAGTGTACTGGTGTTTGCATTTGGTTTTAGTAGCTCATTAGTAGTAGATTTAGTAGATGCTTCATTTAGCATCCTTTTGAATCTTTGCCAAAAGTCCTTATATATTTATCCAAGTCATTGATAAAAATGTTAAAATATCATACAGTCAGGTGCAGATCCCCAGTAACATTGACCTTTGAGTCCAGTTATTCAACAAATTCTGAATTCAATTAACAGTATTATTGTCTAGGTTCTATCTTTTTACCATTACATTCATGTCCATAGTTATTTCTCAAGAAACTTTGTCAAAAATTTTGCTGAAATCTAGGTAGTCTGTGACCACTTTTCATTCCCTTAATATACTTGTCTAATAACGCTGTGAAAATAGGAAATGAAGTTAGTTTGACATTATTTTTTCTTAATGAAGTTATGCTAGCTCTTTGTGATTACTGCTGCCTTCCTACATGTGCACTATCTGTCTCTTTCAAAATAAGGTTGAGAATTTTGTCAGGAATTGAGACTAAGCTCCCTGACCTGAGATTTGGAGATTGCTATCTTTTTTTTAATGGAGATAAAATTTTCCCTTTTTTTAGATTTGTTGTGGAAGAAGGAAGAAAAGAAACTGGAACTCAACCACTTCATCCAGAACTATAGCAAGGCAGTATCAGCCTTGGTTAGAAAACCCCTAGTTGTTCTGTTTTGTTTCAAATTCTATTCTATTTAAATTCTATTCCTTTCACCAAGATGATTTAACAAGTTCTTTTTGTTGTCCTTAGTTTTCCTTGTAAGTTTCAGATCACTCTGAGCCCTAGCCTCTTCACATTTTTCTTACAGGAGTGAACCATTGTTTTGCATTCAACCTTTGCTAGGCAGAATATATTTAAATTCTACAGATTGGTGCAAATTTACAGAGAACGTTATATTACTAATTAAGTATGTTCCCTTCTTTAATCTTGGCTTCTTTCCAATGCAGCATGACCAATAAACTGTATTTCCAATGTTTTTATTGATATCTTTTTATATCATCATAATTTCTCCCATTATATCTACCTTTTCCACTCCCAGTGAGTCAATTTATATATTATTTATGAATATTATTGAATTAAGTATGCATCATATACTGCATATTATATAGTATGCATCTGAATATTATTGAATAGTATTTTTGAAGGACAAAAGAAAAGATAAAGAGAAAGAATTAGTATAATTCAGCAATACATGAAAAAGTCTTGAAATACGTGAAATGTATACCCATGGACTTCCTGCTTCTGCAAAGGGGTGAACTGTCAATATCTTCTCAAACATCTTGTGATTCATGCTTGTTCTTTATAATTGTGCAGTATGTATATATATTTTTGGTTTACTTTGTTTTAGTCATTGTTTATATTGTTTTCTTTGCTCTACTTACCATACCATTGATTAATTCTTATAGATTCTTCATTGCTTCTCTGTATTCATCATATGTCATTTCTTACAGCATAGTAATGTTTTCTTGCATTCATGTATCACAGTACGTTTAGCCATTCCCCAAACAGTGGGTATCTACTTTGCTTCCAATTCTTTGTTGCTACAAAAAGAATTACTAAAAATATTTTGCTGAATATGAGGACTCTATTCTTCTTAATAGCCTTCCTTGGGTGTAAGCTTAGTAATAAAGTATCTATTTCCAAGGTTATGGATATTTTGGTTACTTTATTTGCATGACTCCAAGTTGCTTTCCAAAATGGTTGTACTGATTCACAGCTCCACCAACAATGCACCGGTGTGCCTATCTTCCCACAACTCTCCTAGTATTGAGTATTCCTATCATTTGCCATCTTTGCCAATTTGCAGGGTTTGAGGTGAAACCCTGGGGTTGTTGTATTTCTCTTATAATTAATGCATCACTGTTAGCACATCAGCAACACGTTAGGTATTAATTCATTTTTTCTTTGTCTTACAGTGGCTATTTATCTGGATTCTTTTTGTTGATATGGAGTCCATATTCTCTTCTGTTGTTAAAACGCTCCCTGCTGGTTTATCTGCTTATGCTCAAAGTGATTAGTTGAGATTTCTTCCTTCTGAGATCTTTGGTAATTTGTCACTTATCACTGTCACTCATTTTCTTACTTTCTCCTTTGATTTTCTCTCAGGGCTGGACCTCAGAGTCTTTCAGCCTCCTTCTTCATTTAGAAATTCACATTTCAGAGGCCTCTGTCTCAGCCCTAAGTGACTTCCAAGGGAACAGAGTTCACTCCAATTTGATGCTATGTTTTTTCCCTAAGTCTTAGTGGAGTGCCATACAGTTACATGTTTTGCCCCCATTCCTCTTGGCTCTGTTATTGAGTTATTTTGTGGCACACTGCTATTCCAGCCTGGGCAAACTTCTGTTTGGATTTCTGCAACTCTGGGAGAGTGGGATTTGAGTTGAGTTCTGTTGCAAGTTCATAGGTTAGTACGTGCAGGCCTTCTGCCTGAATGTGGTGGATAATGGGGTAGGAGCTGCTGAATCAGGGATTATAAACTGGTCTACTTAGTGATTAGTTCATTGAATTATTTTCTCACTAGGGTTCTTCATGTTGTAGCCCATGGGAACAACTAAAATTGCTTAATCTTTGGTGCATAATTCCTATTTTGGAAGCTTTTCATAGGCTGTGAGGGGGAAATGCTTAGTTTAGAATGGAGAGAAACCCATATTACAAGGGGTTAAGGAATTGTAGGTGAAGAGATCATTGACATAAAACTCCCTGTATAATCCTTGAGGGCAGTGACTGTCCTTTTTTGCTTGTATTTATATCTTATTTATATCTTTCAGTGCTTAATACAGTACTTGGTGCATAGTTAGTAATTAATAAATTCTTGTTGACTGACTGGACTAGAGCAGTTTGATGATGAAAGGAAGAGAAGAGAATCTTGTGGCTTGAGGGTCAAAGGGTGCTTTTTTAATGATGGGAGAACTAATCATTTCTAAGGTGGAAAGGAAGAAACCAGGAGAGAGGAAGAATTGGAAAATATAAGCGAAAGGTATGATTACAAGTGGAAGGTCCTGGAGGAATCATGAAAGGATAGAACCAAAAAGGATGAACCTTTAGGCAAAGAAGAGAGGATAGAGGAAGATACAGAGAAAGGGAAGTTAAAGGAATTTGCATTAGGCAGCCCTAAAATAGTAAAATAGTAGTTCTTCTAATTGTAAATGTGGACTTTAGTGGAGTGGGAAAATTTTTTTAATTGCTTTTGTGGGGAAGGTGATAAAAGTTCATTAGAATAGCTTGGAGACATGGTGTAGTGGAAAGAACAATGGATTTGGGGTCAGAAGACTCCTGTTCAAATCCCTAATTTGCAATTTACATTCTTTGTGGATTTAAGCAAATAATTTAATCTCTCTTGGTCTCACTGTCTTCTATAAAATGAGAGAATTGGACTAGAAATCCATGTAAAGTCTGTTCCAGCTCTAAATTTTACAAACCTATATTCTATGAATAGAAAGCTTTCCATGCAGTGTTGATGACTCAACTGGAGTTCAGATTTATAATGGAGCCAATTGTTAAGTTTACATGACTATTTCTTGGCCTCAGTGACCTGAAACTGGTAGCAGAGGAAGTAAGCTGTGTTATTTACTTAGCATTGATGATGGACAAGGGGTACCATGGTAGAAGGTCAGAGGGAAGAAGAGATTATAGATTTCTTATTTCTTGCATAATGGAAATTACTAACCATATGGTCCACACTGTCAAGAAGCCAAAACAGAATTAATGGCCTGGGGAAATAGGAAGACTCAAAAGAACTGGAGGTCATGAAGAGAGTAACAGATAACTTAGGG
Organism: Gymnobelideus leadbeateri; assembly: GCA_011680675.1. Classification (NCBI taxonomy): domain Eukaryota; kingdom Metazoa; phylum Chordata; class Mammalia; order Diprotodontia; family Petauridae; genus Gymnobelideus; species Gymnobelideus leadbeateri. The sequence continues at coordinate 88,796 of WOXC01004192.1, read as the reverse complement.
TTACCATCAAAATATTCTCTCCATGGCTTATTATACTGTCCTTTAGTATTTTTCTTTGTCTCTGATGTACAACTATAACTGCTATGTCCTGGCATTCAGTTGTTTTTTTTTTTTAACCTCATTTGGAAAGCATGCAAATAGAGAATGGCACAGTGGCTTACTACCATTTATTTAGTGTACTACTGCTTCTTTTGGGCACAAAATGGTATTGTAGTCACCTGAGATATTACCAAGGGAAGTTAATAGAGGAACTGTTTAGAATTTTTTTTTAAATGCTTCATTATTTATTTAATTTTCTTTTCCTTTTTTTCTCTTAATTTTATTAATTAATTTTGTTTTCAACTCATAGAACAAAATAAGCATCTCCACAATACAATACAGTAAAAAAAAATGATTTCACATGACGCTACAGATCTACCATGTTCAACTTTCTATTCCCTCCAAAATATAAAACAGGAGTGGCTGGGTGGCACAGTGAGTAAGAGCGCCGGCCTCGGAGTTGGGGTGACCCGAGATCGAATTCGGCCTCAGAAAATGAGCACCCACACACAAATAATGACTGGCCATGTAACCTTGATCAAGTTACTTAACCCCAATTGCTTCAAAAATATATATATCAAACAAAGTTTTTATGTAAATTACTTTTTTTTTCCTTCCCCACTCCAGCCCTAGAAATGGCTACCCTTAGACACACATAGGTGTATATATGTATATGTATGTATGTATGTATGTATGGACATACACATATAGTTATATATGTAAAATTGTTCTGTACATGTTTCTATTATGTATTATACAGAATGCTAAGTCCTATTGTTTTTATGCATTCAAAATATATTTTCTTTTCTTTTCAGCTTCAGCTATATATAGCTGATGCCCAATTGCTGTTTTTCATGAGATAGAATAGAGAGAAAGATTCCTTACCAACTGGAAGAGCTCTTACTTTATTGTATCTTCAATTTCAATATCTGGCAGTCAAAGTAAGCACAGTCAACTGGCTTAGAGTTAGGTTCACATAGTATGTTCTTGCTGATCCTTAAAAGTGGCATGAAGAATAAATTGAGGTGACATTAAATGAACTAACAATCTCAGATTTCCAGAGTAACCTCCAGGAAATAATACTTGAGCTTGACAGAGTAAAAGAACAAAAAAGAAAATAAAACGATGTTGTAAACTTTAAGAGAAAATCAGTAAAGTAGAGGAATTCAGAATTTTCATTTAAAACAATAGAGGAAGAGAATGACAAGTAGAAAATTCTCTTCTTTTCAATTTAATCGTAACAAAATAGAGATGATGGGCAAGATTTATAGGAAATATTTTTAAAGGTACAATCACCACATCCGTAGAGCAGGCAGTGTCTGAAAGGCCCTGTGGCATTTGCACTTTATAGAAATTGACAAAATATAACCACTGCTACAATAAACATCACTGTCTAGGCTAAGGATGGAGAAAGAAGACAGAATAGGGAATAGGAAAAAGAATGCTGGGGTACATTTTACTGTTAATACCACCTTCCTGACGTGGGAAGAATTGCTATAAGCTCCCCCAATGGTGAGACACAAATATTTATTGTTTATTGGATTAAGTGCTGTACTTGGAGTCTGAAGACCAGAATTTAAATCTCAGCTTGGATAGTTATTAGTTTTATGACTTTCTGTAGCTAATTTAACCTATTTGAGAATCAGTTCCCTCATCAATAAAAGGAAGATACCTCCAGTTCCTGCCTTGTATGGTTGTGAGATATTATGTACATAAGGTACTTTGGAAGCCTTCAGATACTATTGATATAAACTATAATTTTTGATAAACATATTTTTTTTGTAAATGGAGAAACTGAGGTAGAGAGGTAAAATGATTTCTCTAAGGTCACACACACATACTACACAGGAGTGGGGTTGGGAGTAGAATTGTTAGAGAAAGAATTCCAGTCATAAATTTCCATCTATCTGTTTCATGTCTATACTTGAATGTCCGACTAGTATCTCAAACTCAATAACCAAAACTCATGACCCTTCCTCATTTTCTCTATTTCTGTTGGTGACACTTAGCTTATTTTCCAGTCACTTAGAATTGCAAACTCAAAGCCATAGAATTATTTGGTGTTATGGGGATGGGAATCTGAAGATCTTTCCTGCCCCTAGCCCTTTGATAGGCTTAAGTGACTCTGAGAACCTTCCTTAATTTTAAAATATACTCTGTCCCCTAATAGGCTGAATGTGGTCACATGGAGCCTGTGGCAGAAGGCTTGTTTTTCAGGAATGCCCACACCTTGTTACTTTGTGATTGGGCAGTGGGTCAAGAGGGTTGTGACATTCTCTGAGCCAGGGGAAGGTTATATATACCCTGATGTGAGGCTTTGTTTTGGGGCTCACTTTGACAAGAGTTGTGTGATTTGACCAGATGAGACTCTGGGCAGCTGTTGAGCCCCCCAGCTTTGAAAACCCAGATGTTGGTGCTTCCCTCTCTGATACTGAGTAGGAATGGATGTAATGGTCAAACAGCTGGAAGCTTGTCTGCAGATCTGTTTCTCTGTCTGTATTTTTTGTTTGCTTGTAACCTCTGTATTCTCTGAAGTTCGGGGTGCTGACCTTTTTCCCCTGAACTAGGTAAATGATATATGTTTGATTAAAGAACAATTGTTAACCCATTTTGAGTTGCTTTCCTTTAGAAAAGCAGATCTAGGAACCTGTGCTAGCAGCCATCCTGGGGACACTAGGGTGCTTGCTGCTACACTTGGTTATACATTTAGAAACTTTAGAGGTCATCTGATACAAACCCATCATTATGCACATAAGGGATATTGAGGCCCAGTGAGGATAAATGACTTAACTAAAGTCTATTCAGTACATTATCTTTGACTCACTCCCTCACATTATGGCACATTATGAATTGTGGCCATTACCATGATCTTTTGAGTGATCTAACTTGGGAATCTTTAACCAAGGGTTTGTGAACTTGTTTTAAAAATATTTTGATAACTATAATTTAGTAGAATTGTTTTATAATCCTTTTTATTTTTATTTTTGCATTTAGACATCCTTTTACAGAGTTCATAGGTTTTGCCAGGCTGCCAGAGACCATGGCATTCATAAAAAAGTTGACAACCCTTGCTCTTACTACTTTGGACCACAGGAGAGGATTGCATGAGAGATTTCAGAGTAAATTTAATTAGGGTTTTAGAAATAGCTGTTTATAAGTTGATATTACAGTGGAAAGTATTAGATTTGAAGTTAAAGGACCTGATTCAAATCCTGTTGTTGTAATTTACTCTGTACCCCCTTCTGTCCTCTGACTCTGCCACCACTCTAGGTGCAGTTTCTCATCATCTTATGCCTGGATTATTCCAGTAGCCTGCTGACAGGGCTGCCTGCCTCAGGTCTCTCCCCATTCTGATCATCCTCCATTCAACCACTAAAGTGATTTTCCTAAAGCACAGTCCTAACCATGTCATACCCCTACTCAATAAACTCTAGCTGCCTATTATTGCTTCCAGGAGCAAATACAAAATGCTCTATTTAGCACCTAAAGCCCTTCATAACCTATCCCCCACTTACATTTCCAGTCTTCTTACACTTTGCTCCCTAACACATAGTCTTTGATCTAGTAACAATGTCCATCTGGCTGTTCCAGGAAAAAGACTCTTCATCTGTTGACTCTGGGCATTCTCTCTGACTGTCCCGCATTTCTGCAGTTCTTTCCCTCCTTTGCTGACTCCTAACCTCCTTGGGTTCCTTTAAATCCCAACTAAAATCCCACCTTAAACAGGAAGCCCTCTTAATTCCAGTGCCTTTTCCTCTATTAATTATTTCCTGTAGATAGATTACTTCATATATATGTTTACATGTGTAAGGATGATAGGAGTGAGCCTTACATGTAGAGAGGGGCTCATGTGTAGTGAGTACACTCTCCTGTGTGTCTAGAAGGGAAACAGGATCGACATCTCTAGCCTCTTCTCTGCCACCCTTATCCAAAGAAGACTTTTCTTCCTGCCAGGTAGGAAAGCAGGAGGTTGGAGTTGGAAATCACTACTCTGTTCTCCTCAAAGAGAGGGGGTACTAGCCTAGAAGTATAGGTATCTGTTCTCTTAAATATTGTTTGCCTAGGGGATGTAATTGAGATCCATCTGACTCTTGATCACTTTGCCATTTTGGAGGGAAGAGGAGCCCCAAGCTCTATATCAAAGACTTAATCCCTTTCCCAGTTCCAACATGAACGTGCATATATGGAAAACAGCAAAGAAGTACATTTATTCAAATGGTAGCAAAACAGAAATCAGAAAAGGTATATGTAAGAAAATATAGAGTAATACAGAGTAAAGGAACTTTCCCATAGGTAGCAAGATAATTCAGCTCAATCAAAAGAGAGGTCATGGGTCTCTCCCAAGGTGAATATTCCCCCACATCTCTAGAGTAACAAGCTGATCAAAGGGACAAGATGGAAACCACTTTCTCCTCTCAAGTCTTCCTATTCTTTTCCTTCAGCAACCTGAAGTAGGGTTAGCCCCTTCCATCTTGTCTCTAGAAGCCAGGAGCACCTATATGGATGAGTTCCCAAAAGGAGGCTGGACAAGAACTGAAGCTGTCTGTCTCTCTCCAGCTCTGCCCTTCCTTCACATAGAGCAGGCCTTCAGCTCCACCAATAAGAAGACAGTCCATCACCAATGGGCTTTTGGGACAGGGTTTATACATGTTTCCTCCCTGTTACACTTTAAGCTCCTTGAGGGCAGGGACTGTTATTTTTCCTCTTTTTGTATCTCTCATACTTAGTATCGTGCCTGGCACATAATAGGAGCTCAATAAATGTTTATTGATTGATTGACCTAGATCAGTTGACTTCCTTTCTTTTAGCCTTAGCTTCCTCATCTGTATAATGAGAGATTGGACCAGCTGACCTATGAGGTTCTTTAGTCCTAAACTATGGTCCTATAACTTTATGATCCTATATCAGAGTTCTGGCCAGCTAGAGAACCATATTCATCAGGCAGCGGATACCTAGGGATAGAGAAGAGTTAGACAAAGAGGAGGCAGGGTACTAAAGTTAAATGTTTCTTCTTCCAATAATTTTGCCTTGGGCCAGATTTTGACAGCTGGAGTGACTGAATAATATGGGGACAGTGATAACATGGGCAATAAATGTTTCTTCCCTTATACAACCTTTAACAGTTTCTCTTCTTTGTTTGGGAAAGAGGACATCAGTCCTTCCTTTCTGTCCCTTAATTTTACCTCTCTGAGTACAAGTGCCAGTGACCTAGATTACAGCTTTGTCTAGGCCTATGGCATCAAAATATTAAAATCATGCCCAGAATTTGCTTCACAGCTCCCTCACAGCTGGAGCCATATTTGATCAACTGATGACTCATCGGACTGTAGGTTCCAATTTTCCAGTATGAAAGATAATGAGAAAAGGAGATGCCCAAGGCAAAAGAGTTATAGAGGTGGCTTTTGGCTTTTTTCTGAAGACTTAAGTCAATATTTATCTTTCAGACCTCAGTTTGATGCTATCTGGGAGTAGCAGATTCCAGAGCCTTGTTTAAGTAGGTTTTCTTTTGAGTCTCTTTTAGTTTTTCTTAGACTTAAATGACAGATAGTTCTTAGGTGGCTTATGATCAGGGTTTGAATTGAGAATAAGATATTTTACTAGGCTGGTTCTTATAGATCCATGAAAATGTAGGAGCAGGTCCCTGAATGAAAGCATGTCTGAATAAATAGCTTTTCAGGGACAGAAAGACCTTAGTGATATATCTTAGGTGGAATTTGCCAACTTGCCATAAAGACTGTCTTAGTTATCTGTCTTCTTATTCACATGGGCTTTGTTTTCTATCCAGGGTAATTAGAATAAATTAATGGTTCACTCGTATGAAAAGCATATTTTTATGTTTTTCAAAAGAAGTAATTTCTTGTGGGTATACTTTGGGAGTTTAGGACTGGCATTTGTTTAGGTAGAGTAACTGTAGTGTGATCTGAGGGAGAGGAAGAAAGGGACACATATTTAAGAACTTTTTGGTTTGCTCAAGCCTGACATTAAGTTAATAATGTGATGGAATTTATTGACTTAACAAGAATTTTATTCGGTGCCTACTATATGTCCCAGGCATTATGCTAGGTGCTGGAATTATAAGGACAAAACATAACCAGTCCTTGGTCTCATCAAGGAACTAGGTGGTTCAGTGGATCAAGAAGACCTGATTTCATATCTGGCCCCAGATATGAATTAGTTTTGTGATCCTGGGCAAGTCACAACTTGTATCTGCCACTTACTTCAATTGTAAAATTAGGGTAGTAATAGTACCTACCTCCCAGGATTGTTGTGAGGATCAAAGGAGATAATGTTCACAAAGTTTTTAATGCAGGACCTGGCACACATGAGAAATTTAATAAATGTTTGTTCCCTCCTACCTTCTTTCCTTGAATCCTGTTGTGTGGAAACACCATGGATACAAATAAGTAAATTATATATATACATATACATATATATATATATATACACACACACACATATATAAATGTACAATAAGATAAAATTTAAACATCCATATTTACAGAGTATTACACATATCTATGCAAACAATATATGTAAATATTATATATAAAATATATTTAATGTGTAAATATATATATATAGCTATATTACATAGTAAGTTTAAATTGCTATATCTGTATATCTAGATACATTTATATAGAATATATATAGTATAGATTATATATATGTAAACATATATAGTAAACTTAAATTTCTAGATCTATGTATAGATATAGCTATTTATATATCTGTGTAATATAAGCAGCTGAGAGAAATGATTATTAGTAACCAATGATTTGGGGAGATCCAAATTCCCCCTTTTTCTAATGTACTAATTTTAAAAGCTTAGTCTCTGAAGGATGAACTAATTTTCTCTTCATTAGACCCCATGCATATCTCTAATTCTCAACATGTTTCTTCTAAACAACATATTGTTAGATATTGGTTGTTAATTCATTATGCTATCCATTTTTGGGTGAATTAATCCCGTTTACATTCAGAGTTTTAGTTACTATTTGTGAATTCCCCTCCATCTTATTTTTGCTTACTATTTTCTTTCTTAGCCTCTCTTTTTACCCTATTCTATAACCTTATCTTCTCCTTCTATCCTCTTATTCTATCTTTCCATCCCTCTGAAAGTCCATCCCTTATTTTCTCCCTCCACTCTCCTAATCTTAATCTATGTACCCTTCTAAAAATCCATCCCCTTTCCTGTCCCCCAGTTTTCTCACCTCTTTAGAAGTTCAGAAGACTTCTAAGCTTCTCCAGATGTATGTGTTGTTTGTTCTTCAACCCTGATGAAAATAAGGTTCCAACATTACTAGCCCTTCACCTACCTGCTTCTTCTGTATTAGTTCTTCCTTTTATTGCCCCCCTTTTTTGATGAGAAAATTACTTCTTTGGACCTTTTCTTTCCCAGTTTTGTTTTTTAGAATCACCCCATCACATCACACACGTACCTCAACCCCAACCTTTCTTTCACACTGCCTTAGTAGGATGACAATTTTAATAATATTGATAACATTTTCAATATGTAAGAACCTACCCAATCTTATAAGGAATTTAATCTAAGGTGAATTCCTGCTCATTTTGAAGAAGAGCTGAAGATAACTGAAGTTTCAAACCTGGGTGGTTCCTTTGCTAGAAATAAAGAAGCTATGGAAGATTTATTGTAGAAAGATAACAAATTCTATTTTATACATGTTGGGTTTGAGATTCTTCTCCATATAGCCCAACTCTAGTTGCTCTTCTGTAATATTTAGGAGAGGGTTCAACAATCCTTTCCTCTAATTTACCTCCAATTTTACCTCTAAACATAAGTACCAATACCTTAGGTTACAATATTTAGGCCTATCACAGCAGAACATTAAAATCACGCCCAGATTTTTTTGACAGCTAGAACCATATTTGATCAACTTATTGGTCTCCTTATCCAGAAACTGTTTCTTTGCTGGTCTGCCCAGGTGCCTGACCCTAACTGCCCTCTCCTCCCACACACACATTGGGGTCATGTCTTTGTAAAGCATTGTCTAGAAAAGAACCTTTTAAAATGCAAATGTATTGCCAAGAAGGGGTAACACATTAACCTTTTATCATTCATTAGTACATTAGCATGGTAATGCTTTCTCTTAGTGGAGAACAAGGTCCTGGGGGAATGGGATACCCAAGGTAAATTTTTATTTGGTGACTGGGGAAGGGGCAGAAATATCCAGGACTGGGGCACTGTCTGTGAGGTTAGATTCAGGTCAGGTGCCACAGTGGGAGATCATGGGCAATCAGGAAGCAGCATGAGGGCATCAGATACCCAGGAAGGGGATTGAGGTACCAAAAGAGTTTAGGAATGAAGGGATGTGAAAGGATGGAGGAGAAAGGAAATGCAAACTTTGCCTGCTCCACAATTTTACCCAAGGCCAGTCCACTTGGAAATTTAGACTGCCCTAATCTTAAAGTACCACAGACACTTTGGGTGTGTTGATTATACTCTTCCCTTGCTTCCCTTACTGAATAGTCATCTGTGCCTAACCTATTGCCCAAAGCCTTAGCAATTTTCAACATTGCTAGGTTTTACTCAGACAATTTTTTTGTCATTGCTTCCAGATCTTTCAAATAGAGAGGTCAAAGTATTTGGCTTTAAGTGCCACAGAAATGAAATAAAATATTGTAATTCTTATGTCAGTCAAACTGAAAGTCTCTTATATTTGTGAGTTTCTGTATATCTTATTTTATATGCAAACTGTTGTTAATTCCTTTGTAACTATTGAGTCAGATTGTTGGTCTTAATTCTTTTGCCTTAAAAAATAAAATAATAGGGGCGGCTAGGTGGCGCAGTGAATAGAGCGCCGGCCCTGGAATCAGAAGGACCTGAGTTCTGAGCCGGCCTCAGACACTTAATCCATACAAAGAAAAAACAAACAAAAACCTAGCCGTGTAACCTTGGGCAAGTTACTTAACCCCAATTGCCCTAAAGGGGCGGCTAGGTGGCGCAGTGAGTAAGAGTGGCGGCCTCGGAGTTGGGATGACCCGAGATCAGATCCGGCCTCAGAAAATGAGCACCCACGCATAAATAACGACTAGCCCTGTAACCTTGAGCAAGTTACTTAACCCCAATTGCTTAAAAAAATAAAAATAAAAAAATAAAATAATATTGTGTATTAAAAATATGGTTTCAAAAAATGAAAAGGACTGACCTTGAAACTTTTTATGCCCCTGCATGGATCCTTTACCAAGTACTTCGTTTTTTTTTTTTTTGTTCAACTTTTGGGCCTTTGTGTATACCCCTAAATAGATACCAAATCCATAACAACAGGACTAATACATGAAGGATGATTATTGTGGTTCAATGACCAGCTTTTCCAAATGGTTTCCTCTGAAAATTTCATTATGAAATTATGTATCATTTCTATTCTTTCTTAGTAGAATTTTCCTTTCAGAAAATTCATTAATTTATAATTTATAAGTTTTATGATTTGTAAATAAATTTATATTTATTTATTTATTATTTTTATATATTATATATACATTTTATATAGTATATATTATATATTTTATTATATATATATAATTTATAAATAAAATAAATAAATATTCTTAATCTGGAAAATTCCTTTCTTAAAGAAAAATGGAATAATTTAAAAAAGGAGAATTCTGACTTGACAGCATGTTTAGCTTGGGAAAAAGATTGAGTCTCTCAAAACGTGCTGCTACTCCCAGGTCCCCAGTCCCAGAACAGAATGGCAGCTCACCTTTGAGAAGATTATTACTTGAGGTCTACTCAATTTTGGGAGGTCTTGGTTTGAGAAGGAGTAGAGTGGCCTGAAAGATAGCATCCAGAGAGAGGAACTGGGGAATCAAGGAGATTTGTAGGCTCTACCAAATAGGGTAGAAGATCTGAGACAGTGGGGGGTTGTGACAGAACTTAGTTTGAGCATAGATGGGTAGACTGGCTTTTTCATATACTTGCATTCAATTATTTCTTTGCCCACAATACATAATATCTGGTTTTTCTAGACCACAATTCCAGAATAGTGAAGATAACAACAATCACCTGACTGATGACTCCAGGAAACAAGATCCCAGGGTATGAAATATCTGACCCCCAGAAGAAGTATAATCTCTAATATAGTAGACTTCTTAGAAGTGGGCCTAGGGACAGAATCAGTGGGATCGCATGGGAGTTAGATGGAAATTGACAGGCAGGAACTCTTTCATTTTTCAGTAGTGAAGTCAGGAACTGTTTCATTTTGTCTTTGTACTCCCAGGTCCTAGGACATGTCTTGGCACACAGTAGGCACTTAACAAATCCTCCTTCATTGATTGAAGACCCAGTCTTTGGGTCAGTAACTATATCGTTTTAGAACCATGTGCTTGGAAATAGGACCTTATGCAGGGATTTGCTAGTAAATGTCTAATAGCCAGCACTCTTCTGTGCTTTTAATTTGCAATGTTAATATTTTCTCCATTACTTTCTTAATTCTAGACAATCAGCAAAATAAATCAAGCTCTGATATGTAGCATTTTCCAGTTTTTAAGATGCTAATGCTCATTCTGAAAATTTAACAATCTGCTCACAATCTTGATAAGATTCTATTTTATTACAGATGAGAAAGATGACCCAGAAGTAGATTGTGGCATCATCATTATTATCTTCATCATCATCACAATAACTAGCATTTATATAGCTTTAAGGTGAAAAATCATTTCCAAGTATTTCATTTTAAACTCATAACAATCTTGGGAGGTAAATGCTATTTTAATCCCCTTTTAATAGATTATGAAACTGAGTCAGAGGGAGGTTCAATGACTTGCCTATGGTTACTAGGCAGCTATAGCTGAGGATGAATTGGAACTCAGGTCATCCAGATTCCTAGTCTAAAATGGTGCCACTTAGCTGTTCCTAAAGTCAAATAGAACAAAGTCCACAGGTGTTAATAGAATTGAGATTTGAGGGGACTGAGTCAAGATGGTGGAGTAGAAACAGCACTTTTGCAGGCTCCTGCCCACACCACTTCCAATCCATATAAAGGGGGACTCTGAACAAACTCTGGAGCTCCAGAACCCACAAAATGACACAGAGAAGCTAACTTCCCACTGAGGACAGCCCGGCAGCCTGGCAGGGAGCAAACACTCTGGGAGCTGAGCCCAGATTCCAGAACACCAGCAGCTATGGCGTTTCTAGAATTATCAACACATAGATGCCTTGGACAAAGTGAGAGGTTAGTGCAGTATGGACTTTGGGACTTTTTAGTGGGGAGAGCTTGTCAGTCTCTTTGCCCTGGGGGTGAGAACCTGCTGAGACGCTTCAGTAGAGCCACGGACACATGTGGCAGCTTCAGTTCCTGGCCTGTGGACTGTGCGGTGACCAGGCAATCAGTCTTGGGGATAATCGCTTTTGCTTTAACCTTCTTGGATCTGGATTGCGGTCTGGGGTGGAGGTCTTGGAGTGTATGACCAGCTTGCCAGAGTGTGGGAAGGCTTCAGAGAGGGCACCCAACTAATACCTCCTACAGCTGAGAACCCCACATTTGGGACTGAAGCTCCCCTGTCTGGTGGCAGAGTCCTACTATGGCAACAAGCCCAACAGTCAAGCAATTGAGTGGCAACATGCCTAAGCAAAGGAAACAAAACAAACAGAAAAATTTAACATTACACTCTTATTTTGGGGGCAGAGAGGATCAAGGCATGGAACAGGAGGAGGACTGTGAGGTCAGACATCCTGCACCAAAAGCACCAAATGAAAATACAAGCTGCTTACAGGCCATAGATGACCTTAAGAAACAGATAAAAGCAGTGGGGGGAAAATTGGGAAGAGAAATGAGAAAGATGCAAGAAAAGTATGAAATGAGAGTCAACAGCCTGACTGAGGAAAATAACACCTTAAAAAGTAGACTAACTCAAATGGCAAAAGAGGCTCAAAAAGGCAATGAGGAGAAGAATGCCTTAAAAAATCGAATTTGCCAGATGGAAAAAGAATCTCAAAAAGCTCCCTGAGGAGAATCATTCTTTCAGAATTAGACTGGAGCAAATGGAAGCTAGTGACTTTTTATGAGAAATCAAGATGCTGTTAAGCAGATCTAAACAAATGAAAGAATAGAAAGCAATGTGAAATACCTCATGGGAAAAACCACTGACCTGGAAAATAGATCCAGGAGAGATAATTTAAAAATTATTGGACTACTTGAAAACCTTTTTTCAAAGGAAAAACCTAGAAATCATCCTTCAAGACATTCTCAAGGAAAATTGCCCTGATGTTTTAGAACCAGAGGGCAAAATAGAGGTTGAAAGAATCCATAGATCACCTCCTGAAAAAGATTCCCAAAAGAAAACTCCCAGGAATATTGTATCCAGGTTCCAGAGTTCCCAGATCAAGGAGAAAATATTACAAGCAGCCAGGAAGAAACAATTTGAATATTGTGGGAACACAATCAGGATAGCACAGGATCTGGCAGCTTCTACACTGAGCGACCAAAGGGCCTGGAATATGATATTCCAGAGGGCAAATGAGCTGGGATTAAAACCAAGAATCACCTACCCAGCAAAACTGCGTATCATGTTTTAGGAGAAATATGGTCATTCAATGGAATAGAGGACTTTCAAGCATTCTTGAGGAAAAAACCAGAGTTGAATAGAAAATTTGACATTCAGACACAAGAAGGAGGAAATGCTTGAGAAAGTAAACAGGGAAAATAAATCATAAGGAACTTACCAAAGTTGAACTATTTACATTCCTACATGGAAAAACGATAACTGTAACTGATGAAACCTTTCTCAGTATGAAAATAGTTGAAGAAGGCTATATGGGCATATTTACACATATGTGAATGTGTGTATATATGTTTACAGGTATTCATAGATAGAGGGCACAGGTCAAATTTAACAGGAAGGGATGATACTTAAGGGGTGAAATTGAGAGGTGAGAGAGGAATGTAGCGAGAGGAGAAGGGGAGAGAGTGGGGTAAACTATCTCATGTAGAAGAGGCAAGGGAAAATGGTTGCAGGGGAAGGGAAGAACAGGAAGGCAAAAAGGCAAAACTTTATTCTCATTGAATTTGGCTCAGGGAGAGAATGACATATATACTAAATGGGATATCTCACCTTACAGGAGAGTGGTAGGGAGGGAGATGGGAGGGGATGACGGAAGGGAGGGCAGGCTGGGGGAGAGGGAAGTTGGAAGCACCCACTTTTCAAAGGGGATAGGATCAAAGTAGGGGGTGGACCAAGTGGGAGGTGGCATAGGAGGGAGGGAAATGTAGTCAGTCTTTTACAATATATCTACTATGGTAATGTGTTGCATAGCTATACATGTACAGCATATACTGAATTGCTTATCTTCCCAGCAGGAGTGGGTAGCAAGGGAGGAGAGGAATGGGCCTCGAATTCGAAGTTTTAAAATCAGATGTTTTAAAAATATATAAATAGTATGATTAATACTATTTTGCATATAATTGAGAGAGAAGATATGCAAGCATTGTGGCATGGGGATTCACTTTGCCCTCCTGGAATAGTCGAAGGGGGTATGGGAGAAGAGATGGGAGAGAGCAGATTGGATGAGGGGATATCCTGTGGGACTGTGTAATGGAAATGCAGATTTAAAGATCTTCCCTGCCCCTAGCTTAAGTGCACCTGGAGCCTGTGGTGGGAGGTTTGTTTTTCAGGAAAGCCCACGCCTTGATACTTTGTGATTGGGCAGTGGGTCCAGAAGGTTGTTACCTTCTCTGAGCCAGGAGAAGGCTATATAAGCCCTGAGGAGAGGCTTTGCTTTGGGGCTCACTTTGAGAAGTGTTGTGTGATTTGACCAGATGAGACTCTGGGAAGCCATTGTTGAGAGTCCCCCGGCTTTGAAAACCCAGAAGTTGATGCTTCCCTCTCTGGTAACTGTGATTTAGTATTGACATAATGGTTGGACAGTTTGGAAGCCTGTCTGTTTGATCTGTAAGTTCTGTAACTCTGAAGTTCGGGGTGCTGACCTTTTTTCCCCTGAACTAGGTAATGTATGTTTGTTTGATTAAAGTAAGCTTGTTAACCCATTTTGAGTTGCTTTCCTTTTGAAAAGCAGATCTAAGAACCTGTGTTGGCAGTCACCCTGGGGATATTGGGGTGCTTGCTGCTACAGACTGCTGTTCTGGGGTGGTGGGTAGGGAAAAATGGGGAAAAAATTGTAACTCAAAATCTGACAGAAATGTATGATGTAAAGCAGAAGTTAATAAAAAAAAAAAAAAGAATTGAGATTTGAATTGAGTTTCTCTGGTCCCAAAACTAACACCTCTTTATATTATGTAACACTGTTTCTTCTCAGTAATCTTTTAAAAAAATAATTAAAATTTAGGAAAAGGATTTATATATTCATACATTCTTAAATGAGTAGTGAATTATCTTTAATGATTGGACTGATAGCTGTTTGTCTTGGATGATAGTGTTAGAATCAAACCTATTTTGAGCTTTTGGAGACTAGACTTTGACATTTAGCTCTTTACATCTATGAAAGATATAACCAGTAATCTTTCAAAACATGTTATGTGATATAAATAAAATAATGAACAGTGCATTCTGACACCTGGTTTCTGTGTATCATAATTGGTGATGAAATGGATAAAATGATGAATTGTTAAGCTTCTAGACTTCCTCACCAGGAAATTCTACAAAAGGCATCTGTTTAAACTTCCTGATATTGATAAAGAAAACTCTTAAGCAACGTAGCAAATTTCTCAGAAGAAGTATCAGTCTGACTTAAGGGAGCCTGTTTTATTGTTCACTTCAATCTGAGGAAAGTTTTACCTCATGCTCAAAAAGAGATATTTTTGTTAGAAGGAAAAGAGAAATACTACAAAGCTTACCATACCTAGGCAATCAGCACACCCAGAAATAGTGCTAAATAGAGTTGTGGAAACAGTTCCTTGGGCTAAATATGTAATGGTAACTGGGTAATATCTGAGAACATCAGAGAGAGACAGTTATAGTTAAACAAAAACAAGCATACAACTTTACCTAACGTGGGTAACTCTCGCAAGAAAGCCCTTATGTCTTGGACAGAAATTCTGGCTGTGGGTACATGAGAGGAAACAGAGTAAACAGTGTTTTAGTCTTTGAAGGGACATCAATGGCCATCTAAGGCAACCCATGCCTGAAATGGATCCCCAGTAAAACATAGTTGGCAGATGGTCTTCTCGCCTCTGCTTAAGGCTCTCTAAAGAGGGTAAATCCAATACTTCCTAGGGTAATCCATTCTACTTTTGGACAGCTCTAATTATTAGAAAGTTTTTCCTGATAGTGAGCTTACATTTGCCTTGTTGTAAAATCAACTAATAATTCTTCCTGGTTCTTCCAGCTAGGGCCTAATGAAAATTGTTTCTTTCACATGATAGAGCTTTAAGTACTTAAAATAGCTATCATGGTCTCCCTAGTCTTCTCTCGTTCAGGGTCTTCATCTTCACTTCTTTCAATCACTCTTTAAATGAGGTGGTCTCAAGGTACTTCATCATCTTGGTTGCTCTGTTCTGGATGCTTTTTACAGCTTATTATTCTTCTGAATATCATGGTGCCTCAGCCTTAAAGCAGTACTCAAGATGCAGTCTGATCAAGACAGAATGCAGAGGAACCATCCCTTACTCTTGAAAGCTATTTCAGCTCAAGATTTCATTGGCTTTTTTGGCTACCATGTTATATTGATGACTCACACTGACTTTGCAGTCACTAACCAGCACTATGTTCCCATTCCACCTCCAATCCTTTTTAGATAACAGGTGCTTACATTATTTTTATGGAGACTAACCAATATGTGTGAAACACACAAAGATCAATTAAGTGTTAAACTGTGTGGTGCTGATTCTATATGCAGTACATAAGCACTAAACTTTTTTTTTTTTAAAGCAATTGGGGTTATGTAAGTTGCTCAAGGTTACACAGCCAGTCATCATTTATGTGTGGATGCTCATTTTCTGAGGCTGGATCCGATCCGGGGTCGTCCCAACTCTGGGGCTGGCACTCTTACTCACTGCACCACCTAGCCGCCCCAGCACTAAACTTGTAGTTAGTATTAGCCCAGTGTATACCGAGATGAGTGGATAATAGGGTGGAGATTCTTCTGGGAAAATTTTCTAGAACTGCAAACTTAATTGGTTAGCTTGAATGTTTAAAGTATCATACTTCTGATAATAAGGTTTGAGACGGCATCCCCTGACTCTGGGAAGGCATCTGTGAGGTGTTACCATGAGGGGCAAGCACAGAAATGGTGGATAGGAGATTTCTCTGGAGCTATAGACATGGAAGGAAGCCTGTTCTCCAGCATGTCCTTTGACTTTCAATATCTTCAGCCCTAGAGATTATTAAGAACAAAGTCTCCTTGGTGAGAGCATTCATACTTGAGCTAAGGATTTGTCTCACTTCATATTGAAAAATACAGTTACTCTTGTGCATAGTTTTGATTTACTGTTACTTCCCTAATTTCTGTTTACTGTTTACATAATAAACACTTAGTAAATGCTTGCTTTGATTGATTGCCCAGGTAATTACAAGATAGTACACAATAGTTGAATCTACATTCAAACTTGGGACTTTGGGTTCCAAAACTTGTTCTCTTTCTATTATCCATTATATTTGGAAACAGTGGACCTGGTTTCAAATACTGTTTCTGCCATTCACTACATGTGGGATTTTGTGCAAGTCAGTTAGCTTCTCTAGACCTCAGTTTCCTTACCTGCAAAATGAGGAGGTTGAACTAGATGACCTTTAATGGCATTTCTAGTTTTAAATCTATGACTATGAGATCACTTAAAATCAAATATAATTCTGTTTTTTAAGCTCAGTTTCTAGTGTATAGTAAGAGCTTAATAAATACTTGTTGACTTGCCTAGCCATTTGCTCACTTATTTTTGCTTCTCACATCCCAATTTTCAATTAGCAGCACAGATAAAATACCACCTTTGCCCTAAAGTCTTTCAGTTTCCTTCCTAGGACTTCATAATATTTCAGTTGCATTCCAAATTCTTTCTGGTGCTGTCATTCATTTCCACATATATCACTAAAAGTGGTCATCAGGTTAAGCCTTAGAGGGGTCTCCGTCACAGAAGTTTTAAGAACAGTGTTATGGGAATTGAAACTCAGAATGAGTTGAGAGAAATGAAGAGTGTTAAGGACAACAGTTACAACAACAAATTAGTTATATTGGGGACAAGAAGAAGCAAGACAAAACGTTTGATTAAGCACTTACTATGTACCAGCCACTATACTAAGATCTTGAGGGAATAAATGAAAGCAAAAAGAAAGGGTCCCTGCCCTCAAGGAGGAGACACAGAAGGGAGCTGAAAAAAAAAAGGCAAGTAGAATTAGGTGGGAATGAAAATACCCATGTAAAAGCATAGTTTGAAGTCCAGGAAGTTAGGAACAGTCAGGAGAGGAATGAAAGTTGGCCAGCCTGGGCCCTTTCACAAAAGGTTATGCTGATCAGAAACCCAGTCAGATCCAAAGATTGATATAAGGGGTTTTCTCTCAATTATATATCTCAAGCAAGTCAAGCCTTAGCTGAAAACTGGTCCCATATTAGTCAATCAGTTACTATTTCTTTGTTTCTTTGATTGTAGACACTTGAAGAGAAGGGAAGGAGGACTCCTCATTTTTGATTTCAGGAAATTGCACTTGTTGACTGTTCCTCTCCCCATTTGGAAAATCCATCATCTTTCCTCCAACAAGCAATCAGATTACCTAATCTTGTATCTTGGTTTATATCCTGTTAATTCTTTTCCTTTAATGAATAAAAAATCTGTCTTCTGTATTTGGAGTCCAGTGCCCAGCTAAGGAGGTCTGGTGCCATTTTATTCTGTAATTGGCATGCATTGCTTAATAAATCTATATGCTTAGAAGGTCAAACCATTGTTTTCTCAATTATTTCAAATTTCATCCATCACAAAGGTTAAATTACTTGCCCTGGGTCACACAATCAGTAGAAATAAGAAGTGGGACTTGAACCCAGGTTTGCCTGCTGTTGAGGCCAGCTCTCTGTTCTGTCTCTAGGCACCTCTTTCCATTAGATCATATATCTCAACCACTTCCATTAATGAGACATGTGGGTATTTTGCAAAATCCCATGTTTCTCATTGAGTGTTGCTTTGTCACTTGTGTTCTGAAGTCATGTCAGGGCAGTTTTTTTTTTATTTTGAATGACCCAAGGTGGTTGAAAGATATATGTAGATATTAAATGCAGCCTGTCACTTCTTCTCTTAAGCAGGAGGAAGGCACTTAGCAAGTCACAAATGAAAACCTTGAACTTGACAAGCTGGCCCGTCAGCGAGTTATTTCCTGTATTACCAGGTGAACTGTTCCTACTTAGTAGTGTGAAAACAGAGAAAATGAATTTGATGATCCTTAATCCTACTGATTTCCTTTTCCTTTCATCCTTCGTAATTTCTGGTATGTCAAAAGAGTTCACTGGTTCATTTTAGCAAATACAGGAACATTAGTATCTCCCATCCGATTAGAATAGAAGATTTGGAGATAGAAGGGACCTGTATCCCTTTATTTGATGGATGAGGAAACTGAATTTCCTAGAGGCAAAGTTATTTACTACAGGTCACACAGGTTGCAAATGTCAGAATCAGGGTTTTTCCCCAGATCTCTTGTCTCCAAATCCAGTGTTCTTTTTATAGCCATAAGAAATTCAGGGAACCTGGGACTTTGTCCCTGAGCATGAACTTGGAATTTGGTGATTTCCAATACAATGGATCCAACTATTGTTATACAAAGAACTGTTCTTTACCATACCTCTGGGAAAGTTACATTGTCACCATGTTCTAATCACCAGGCCTGCCTTCCCCCACTGATGTGACTGTTTCAGACTGGGGCATACTTTCTGCCTTGTGCTATTCGGGCATGATGGGGACCAATGCCACATGGTACTCATAGGATGAATGGCCACAGTTAGATCTGTGGGGAAGCAAAGAGGCCTGGTTCAGGACTCAGATATTAAATCCTAATAGTGGACTTTAAAACAAAAGCTCTTTGAGAAGTGACTTTTTGTTAAATTAGCCCCTGAGTTCTTTGTTATGGGTTACACTTATAAGGATGTTACTTGAGTTCTGAGAGCAATAGGCTACACCCCAAGATTTTAGTTATTAAGAGCTAAAATATTTGATTCAGCACTTGGGTACCTTTGGGTGGTCAGCTCTAAACGTGATGTCTTGATTGCAGCTTTGGCTTTGAAGTTTGCTCTCAATTGTATCCATTTATGACTGTGGCTGCATTAGCAGGTACCTAAGGCCTAGATCAAAGGTCTTACCCTAAGACTTTAGTCTCCTAGATAACAAATACTTATCAAATTATCTATTCTGTGCTACTTCCATGATATAACAGACTAAGGTAATGATTAGAAAACTTGAGTCCCATTCCTTTGCCTCTTTTGCTCTATAAAAACCTTGTACTAAGAATCAGTAAATGGAGTTCATGGCTCTTCCTTGCACTACCTACATGGCCTGGTCATTTCTTATTCATGTCTCCGGTCATGCTTAAGTGCTGGACACTGAGCAACCCACGGCATAGATCTTCAGTTTTTCTGTCACCTCAGGTAAGCACCTCCTTAGGTTGTCTAGGGATCTCTGTCTCCACCCCTAACTTTATCTCAAATAAATTTGCTCCAGTTGCTGGAATCCCTACTTAAGACTATTTTCTTCTTGCTATACCATCTGGCCTCCAGTAGTACATACAATAGGGGACCTAGGTGGCACAGTGGATAGAGTGCCAGTTTTGGAGTCAGGAGGACCTGAATTCAGATCTGGCTTTATATATTTATTAGCTGTGTTAACCTAGGCAAGTCAGTTAACACTTTTTACCCCAGTTTCCTTATCTGTTAAATGAACTGGAAAAAGAAATGGCAAAATGCTCCCATATCTTTTCCAAGAAAACCCTAAATGAAGTTACAAAGAGTCAGACATGACTAATCAACAACTACAACAACAAAAAGTATATGCTGTCTAGCAGGGGTTAATAAGAGAGATTAAGAAAAATTATATAATTGAACTGAAAGTAAATTCTTCTTTAGATAATGTTTGCACCTGTGACAATTATATACTTGACTGGAGTAATTATGTAGTATTTGGATAGAACCCAGGTAAGGTTAGTACTGGGGAAAATTGTGAGACAGGTGAAAATGAGAGAGTTAGCTTAGAAGCTCTTTAAAGTTCCTTCCAGCTCTAGATCTTTGATTCTAGACTCCTATCATTTTTGTTTAATATGTTGTCTAAATGCTTTCTTTGGTAAATAATTGTATTTATTTTTATTCTAAATTTAGCAAATAAAATTAATACTCCATATACAAAGTACAAAAACATAGGATTGAACATTAAACCATGACTCACTTCCTTTGCAATCACTTCCTTTGCTCTTTAACTGTATAATAAATTCAGCATGTAACTTTCAAAGATTTTTGTATGTGTTTTCTTCTTACCTTCCATTCTTTTCTGTAATTTAAAAATACTTTTCTTTTTTAAACAAATTCAATTTTTTTGAACCACCTAGCCCATTTTCTCACACCCAACTCTTTTTTTCTATTAAAAAAAGAAAAAGAAAAAAGAAAGACTCATGTAACACATATGTATAATCAAGTAAAACATGTTTGGACATTGGCCATGTCCAAAAATACATATCTTATTCTGTACCTCGAGTCTGTGAGGATATGGGCATCTGGTCTCATCATTGCTTTCTTGGAATCATGTTTGATTGTTAGATCAGTCAGAATTCCAAGTCTTTCAAAGTCAGATTTCTTTAAAATGTTTCTGCCATTAAATAAATTATTCCCCACATTCTGCTTATTTCAATTGGTATTGGTTCATACCAGTCTTCCCAGGTTTTTCTGAAATTATGCCTTTCATCATATCTTGTAGCACAGTAATATTCCATTGCATTAATATAGCATATTTTGTTCAGCAATGCCCTAGTTGATGGGTATCCTTTTACTTTACAGTTCTTTGCTATAACAAAAAGCAACTATAAATATTTTTGTACATATAGGTCCTTTTCCTCATTCTTTGATTTCTTCAAGGGCAGCATAGGACTATTGGTAAGCCAAAGAATATTTGATTCAGTGAACTGATTCAGTTCAATTCTATGTGCTAATTAAGGTGGAGGGAGTTGCCTATAGCAATGAAATCACAAGTCCAATCACACTCTCCTTACCTGCCAGGCAATTTGCTAGGGATAAAAATACAAAAGTGAGATAGTCTCTTCCCTCTGGGAACTTTTTTTTTCTGTAGAAAAACAATATGTACATAGATCCATAAATAAAACATATAAACAAAGTAAGCACAATTTTTTTTGGGGGGGTGTTAACAATAGTGGGAATGAGAAAAGGCCTCTTGTAGGAGGTAGCACCTGAGGTTAGCCTTAAAAGCAGCCAGGGATTCCAAGAAACAGATGGGAAGAGTAAGTGGATTCCAGATGTGGGGCATGAGGTCTTTGTCCTGACCTAAATTCTACTAAATCTATCAATGAACAGATATTTTTTATATGTCTGCTATGAGCCAGGCACTGTACTAGACCCTGTAGATACAAATACAAAGAATGAAATAATTTCTACTTATAAGGAGCTTACAAAAAGATATTTAACAGCAAAGGCTGCACCATGAGACTTTGAAGAACAATCAACTAATCAATCAAGTACTTACTAAGTTCCCACTATATGCTGGTGTAATGGTAATGGAAATTTGAAGACCTTCCCTGCCCCTTTATAGGCCTAGGTGAATTTGAGGACCTTTCCTGATTTGAAAATATACTTTGCCCCCAATAGGCTAAATGTGGTTACATGGAGCCTGTGGTGGGAGGCTTGTTTTTTCAGGAATGCCCCCACCTTGTTACTTTGTAACGAGGATTGTGAGGGTTGTTATGTTCTCTGATGAGGGCTGAGTAGAAGAAGGCTATATATATATACTCTGACGTGGATTTGCTTTGGGGCTCAGAAGAGTTGTATGATTTGGCCAGATGAGATTCTGGACAGCCATTGGGCCCCCCAGCTTTGAAAACCCAGATGTTGGTACTTCTCTCTCTAGTAACTAACTAGGTATGGATGTAATGTTCAAACATCTGGAAGCCATGTCTGTTGGTCTGTTTGTCTGTATTTTTTGTCTGCTTGTAACTTGTTTGTTTTCTCTGAAGTTCAAGGCGCTGACTTTTTCCCTTGAACTAGGTAAATGATATATGTTTGATTAAAGCAAGATGGTTAACCCCTTTTTGAGTTATGGTTATGCTAGGGTGCTTGCTGCTACAACTAGTCACTATGGCCTCCTCTTTAGAGATCAGTCCTTAGGCTAATGATACCTTACCAAAATAAAGAGAACAAAGAGTATGGTAAAGGAAATGGCTATTATTGTGAGACTATATGGAAAGAACCACAGTTTAGACTAAAGAAGATACCTGATGCACCTGTGTGGTGGAGAAAGCAGACAAGTTCCAGAGTATTGCAGTACATGAATACATTATAAGTAAAGAAAGGAACAGACATCTGGCATATATATTAGGAAAGGAGGAGCATGGGTCAAGGCAGCAATGTTTCACTACCTCTGGGAGTGACTGGCTGTGAAATAAGTATTGTGGGTACTGCTGAATAAAAATATAGCCAAAGACACATAAATATATTCAAGGCATTATTTCTGGTCTAAGGGAAGGACAATGTCTTCCTACTGAACCTGCCCCAAATGATGGGAAGAACAGATTCCACTCCCTGCCCCACTCTTTCCTTCACAATCTGTTGAGCTTGCTCATTGCCAGCTTCCATGAAGTATTCTCTCACTACTTTAGAGATTATAGAATGATAGGGGGGACCTGAGGAGAAAGAGGTTAAACTACGGATAGAAATCAGTTCATCTTATAATTTTTCTTTAAAATACAGTATGAAGTGTGCAAGGGTCTGATGTCAATCAACAATGGCTAGGGAAAAGACCAAACATATTTTAAATATCCTTTGGGTGAAAACTTTGCCCTTTGTATCCATTAGTTACAGTCATTCAGAGGCATAATTTCAGCTAACATTGATATGCTGATTAGACACAGGTTTATGTTTTGATCTCAGCTAACCCTCTGGAATGAAATTCTGACTCAGTTAAATGCATAGGCAATAGGCAGTTGGAAATTTTTCTCACGTTAAATTTGGATAAAGAGTTCACATTAGGTGACCCTCACTAACATCTTTAATATAGGCTTTGCCTTTGGTAAGGATGTTGTATAATTTTGTAATGTTGTTTCCCTCAAATTCATGTAGATTATACACACACATACATACATACATAATACACACACACACATATATATATATATATATATTTGTGTGGACACATATGCATATATACATACATGTTTTAAATACCTAGGAAAGGAGAAAGCATTGAGTCCAGCCCCAAGCTTTCCTTTAGAAGCCCTATTTTATAATATTATCCCATAGTCATGGCACTACAGAGACTTCTGAGTAATTCAGGGTTTTTTTGGTCTTTTTGGAGGGGAGAAGGCAGGGCAGTCGGGGTTAAGTGACTTGCCCAAGGTCATAGAGATAGTAAGTATCAAGTGTTTGAGGCCAGATTTGAACTCAGGTCCTCCTGATTCCAGGGCTGATGCTCTATTTACTGCACCACTGACTGAATCATTGTTTTATTTAATCCAACAGCATTTATTTTGTGCCTGTTGTGTCCAAGAGTGGGGATACAAGTCAAAGTGAAAAATAATACTCATCCTTCAAAGAAACCAAATTCTAGTGAAGGAATTTTAAACAATTACAAATGCTATATGATTTGAGGAAAGTGAAGTCATTTAAAACTGAGGAGATAGTGTCCAAGGATTCTAATAGGCAGAATGGACCATAGAACATGGGCAGTGTATTGATTTCTCTGGTGTCTAGCATAGAGTAAATGCTTATTTAATGCTTTTCATTTGTTCATCTACTTATTAACTCACCATTCCAGGCTTAGGGGTACAGCCTAGGCAAAGGCATAGAGTTGGGACATGAAATGCAAATTTTAGGAAATGGCATTTGAACCATTTTCAGTGGAAAATAGAGCGCAGGAAGAGGAGTAATGGGAAATAGAGAAGTTTGTTGGATTTAGACTTAAATGTGAAGAGACTCAAATGACAAGCTATAAAGTGATTAATTGGGGCAGCTAGGTTGCGCAGTGAGTAGAGCACTGGCCCTGGAGTCAGGAGGACCTGGATTTGGATCCAGCCTCAGACACTTGAGACATACACACACACACACACACACACACACACACACACACACACACACACACATGCTAGCCATGTGACCTTGGGCAAGTCACTTAACCCCAATTGCCCTACCCTCCCCCTTCCAAAAAACAAACAAACAAAAAAAAGTGATTAATTGAAACTGGATTGGTTTTAGATTCTTTAGGTCAAGGTTTTTTAACTCTTTTTGTGTCATGGACCCCTTTAACAGTTTGGTGAAATCTGTGAACTTCTCAGAAAAAAATTTAAAATACACAAAATGAAATTCATAGGATTATAAAGAAAAGCAGGCATACTGAAGTCAAGATGTAATTCATTTACTTAAGATCACAGACCCCCCCCCCCCCACTTCCCTGATATCTATCCAGAGACCCATGGTTAAGAATCCTTACTCTGAAAAAACCATAACAACTAAAAGCCAAACAGATTTTATTGTGACAATTAAGTATAGAGAGTATAAGTTCCTTGAAAAAGATCTTTTGAAGATAGTGAATGATGGATCAGAGAAAAAAACATCTGTGGCAATTGGTATAACCTTTTCCAGTCCCTCTTTACCATAGTTTTCTGGATAAATGTTTCTGTATCAAGTAATAACATTTTATTCATTATCTGGAGACTCATTGACTTTGGTTCCATATTCTCCTCTACTATTAGTCTTGACTACAATGATATTGCTAATAACAGAAGGAAAAAAAGATTATTTTTGTAAGCATTTTTATTAATTTGCCCCTCTTGTTATTTACCCCCAATCTAAGCAAATTCAAAACAAATTATTCAGTATCTTCCTAGATAGTATGGTAACACAAATTCTCACATTATCCATTTCTGAAATTGTCTATCTCTCTTGATACCTTAAGTTTATTATCTGGCACAGGTAAGTGGCATATTTCACTTTCATTTATTTATTTTTTAGGCCCATGTTTTATCACTGCATTGATTAGAGTCCTAAAGTCTTTCAAATTTGTTTATTCTATGTAAAAATTGTACTAGTTCTGCTCACTTCTCTCTGTATCCCTTCATAAAAGCTTCCCATTTTCCTCTGAAATTACCTAATTCATAATTCTTATATGACATATGTATTCCATTACGTTCATATATCACAATTTGTTTGTTTCTCAGTAGGTCAGCACCTTAGTTTCCACTTTTTTATGCATATGAGACATTTTTCTCTTTGATTTCTTCAGAATATAAGTCTTGTACTCGTATAGTGGCTTCAAAATATACATACTGTTTGGTAACTTTCTGACATAGTTTCACATTGCTTTCCATAATTTCAGGACAGATTCAAATCTTTGAAAATAATGCATTTACATACCTGTTTTCCTATATCTCCACCAACATTTGTAATTTTTTTTTTTACCATGTTTTACCATTGCAATCTTTTCCAGTCTTATAGGTTCAAAGAAGAATCTTGAAGTTTCTATAATTTGCATTTCCCCAATTATTAATAATTTTAAATAATTTTTTCATATGATTAATAAATTGGATATCTTCCTTTGAAAAGTACCTGTTCACATACTTTGACCATTTATCTATTGGGGAATGGTTTTTATCCTCATAAATTTGAATCAATTCCTTATATTATTGCAATTTTTTTTCCCTAGAACTTCTTTCCTTTCTAATTTTTACTATGTTATATTTATCTGTGTAAAACTTTTAAATTTAACATAGTTATAATTGTCCATTTTATCTTCTGATCCCATCACTTATTTAGTCATGATCTTTTCCCCATCCATCTATCTATCTGTCTGTTGTTGTTCAGTTGTTTCAGTCTTGTCCAACTCTTTGTGATCACATTTGGTTTCTGGGCAAAGATACTGGAGGGGCTTTCCATTTCCTTCTCTAGCTGATTTTACAGATGAGGAAACTCAGGCAAACAGGGTTGAATTACTTACCTACGATTAGACAATTAGTAAGTGTCTGAGACCAGATTTGAAATTCCTCATTCCAGGCTCAACTTTCTGTCTTTTGTACCACCTTGCTGTCCATCTATGTCTACATCTACATGTACATCTACGTCAACTTCTATGTCTATGTCTACATATACATCTACTTCTATCTGTCCATTGATCTATCTTATCTTATCTTATCTATCTAGCTATCTATCTATCTATCTATCTATCTGGTATTCTTTCTAGTAAAACATAGCTTCTTTGAGGTGGGGTATGGAGTCAGTATTTTTTAAAATCTTTGTATCCCCACTACTTAGCACAGTCCCTTTAATATAGTAGATGTGTAATAAATATCTATTATTGAACATGTTGTGATCCATTTTTTAAGGAAAATTCTGATTTTCTAGATTATTCATTTTAGACCATTTATATAAACTACTATGGGTCTATATCTCAGTGTAGTAAATACAGTCTTGAAAAGCAGTTTCATTCATGCTTTTATTAATTTTCTTACTCCTTTATTTGAAAAATACTTATTGAGCAATTTGTAATCTTAGAGAATTTCCTAGAGAACGAAGGGTTGAATTCCCCAGGGTCACAAAGCCAAAGTGGCAGAGGCAAAACTTGATTCCAGGTCTTCCATGATTTGAGGTAGACTATCCACTATGAAGATGCCAGCCTACTCTGATAGAGTTTACTCATCTAAAAGTTTCCTTTACCAATAAAATCACTTATTTTAAAATATTTAAAATCACAATGTAATCACCTATCCCTTATTTAGTAAGCATCGACTCTGGGTAAGGCTACATGCAAAACACCCTAATTAAGGGCACTTCTAATTCAAGGAATTATTTGGAAGCGTTTTGGTAAAGTAAATAATCTTTTTATAAGCTAAACAACCATATCCTAGATGATTATCTCTTGTAAACTCTAGATTTTCATGTCAGAATTGTTTTAAGGGAAGTATGTTAGTTCCCAGTTTACTATTTACCAAGCATTTCATAGAGAGATGGTCCTTCTTTTTATTTTCTAATAGTAATCCAATCTATAGAAAAGTGATGAAAATCCATTGTAAATACTATTTCAATTGGCACTTGAGAATTTGTCATTTGTTTTTTGTTTTATTTGCTTCCACATAGCATTTGTTTGGACAGGAATCAATTAGATTACTTACATTTACCAAACATAGCCCACCCCCCAGTTTTTTGGGGGCAGGTAATGTGCATATTTCTGAATGTGTTAAAGTATACAGTAACTGTCCAGAGCTTAGCACAGTGCCCTGCACAGAGTAGGTGCTTAATCAGTGCTAATGACTGACTGACAACTTAAAGTGGTCCACATCCAGATGACTACTGTGTGCCTACTGTGTCACTGCCATGAAAAGATTCTTTCTTGGATATTTTGCATGAGAGATTTTGCTGTGCCCTGTAGTGTAACCAGTCCTGCACCTTTGCCTAACATTGGACCACTGCTCCAATCTCCTCTTCATGATTCCTTCTGGTCCTCTGAATATCTTTATTCTGATGAATTCTCTGGTTGCCTCTTTCATGCCCTTTTCTTTTGGGGGTTATCTTCATCCAGGAATATTAGTAGTCTTAATAACTAGCAAACTTCAGACCCTACCCCAGTAGGAGACTGAGATCCCTGAATTACAACAAAATAAAAATTTTAAAATAAATAATTTGGATGATCTATGTAGCATGAATATAATCAGTCATATACTGTAATCTGAATTTCTTTTCAGAGTAATGTGAAGGCAAGAGAACCAGAAACTTGGTAATACTACTGAACTTTTAACCCTCATATGTCCTTTACTTCTCATGGGCAAATCAATGGTGTTGTTATTGCCTTTTTTTAAAGTTTTGATTATATGATTGCCAAATGTTGGCATAAACATCAATTGATATCCAACAATATTTAATAAATGTTTATTAGCAATATTCAAAAGGTATTTATTAGGTACATTTTAAATATGGACTCTACTACTCAGCACCTGTTTGCCTTTGAGCAAATTTTGTCTTAACCTTTTGACACTTTAATTTCCTTTTTGGTAAAATAAAGTGGTTTATAATAAAGATAGCATTTTGCTATCTTGCCAACTACCTAATATTTATCAGTTAATACCCTCTAAGTGAATACCTGTGTGGGAAACATAATGCTCATACAAACAGGTGAGAGCAAAACTCAATGCTAAGTAATGTATTACCTGGTGGGATCAGTGGGAATGAATTACAACCACTTTTCAGATGGTGCAGGGAGTGTGAAAGTTACAAAAGTCCTCCTTGGGTAGTTCCTGATGAAGGGAATACTTATCTAGGTGTGCATAGTTTCTTCTCCATAGACTTCTCCATGACTAATTTCTGTACAAGGATCTCAGGAATAGTTATGGGCAGCAATGCAAGTTGTGGCCAGATTGCTTCTGTTTATGTAGTGAAAAGGTTTGCTTCTAAAGCCAGTCCTTATCAAGTGAGGTCCCTACTTCTCAGGTGTTAGGAGCACTAACCAGCCAGGAAGATGTGTCTGAATTTATGGACATGTTTTTTTCTTTTCTTTTTTTTTTCCTGAATGCTAATTGGCTGGGTCTCATAAGCCTAGTTTATGATTGGCTCTTGAAAGATCTCAGGAAGGGCACATATTCAAAACTATTAGCAGCCTTAAATGTAGGCAACGGTGATTTATGGGGAAAACCTGTGATGGTCTATTTTTCATAATTACCTTAAAGATCCACTTGGTGACTTTGGGAGATAGTGGTTATCTCGGGTGACCTAGTCTACTCATCTTCATCTTAGTCATGTACCACTCTTCATGATCCCGGTTGGGGTTTTCTTGGCAAAGATACTGGAGTGGTTTTGCTATTTCTTTCTTGAGCTCATTTTACAGATGATGAAACTGAGGCAAATAGTGTTAAGTGACTTGCCCAAGGTCAGGGGTCAAGTAAATTTCTGAGGCTAGATTTGAACTCAGGTCTTCCTGACTCCAAGCCCAGAAATCTATTTACAGCACTACCTAGCTGCCTATCTTAAATTCTAATAAATATCCTGAGAATAACTTAGACAGAGGCTACTATTACCTTGAGTAATAGGAGTGGTGAAGGACTTTTGCAGAAGTTAAGAAAGCTGTTGTACAGCAGCCAAGATGGCGGAGTAGAAACAGGACTTCTGAGTGACTCCAGGTCCTACTTTCACCAATCCATGTAAAAGGGGACTCTGAAAAAACTCTGGAGCTATAAAACTCACAAAATGACACAGAGAAGCTAACTTTCCACTGAGGACAGCCTAGCAGCCCAGCAGGGATTGTCCAGCATAGCACTCTAGGAGCCGAGGCCAGGCCTGCATGAGCTAGAGGTTTTAGCCCCAGGGCAGCCTGACCAGCAGTGGCTGGAGGGACTCCAGAACATCAGTAGCTGTAACCTTTTCCAGGGTTAATAACACATAGATGCCAAGGACAAAGTGAGAGGTCAGTACAGTGTGGACTTTGGGACTAGTGGGAAGAGTGTCAGCTTTTTCCTCCAGGGCGAAAAACTGCTGAGACACTTAGGTGCAGCAGGTATATGTTTACAGGTATACATAGATCGAGGGCACAGGACCAATTTAATAGGAAGGGATGATACTTAAAAGGTGAAATCAAGAGGTGAGAGAGGAATATAATGAGAGGAGATGGGGAGAGACAGAATGGGGCAAAGTATCTCATATAGAAGAGGCAAGGGAAAATGGTTACAATGGAGGGGAAGAACAGGAAGGCATAAGGGAATGGGTCAACCTTATTCTCATTGAATTTGGCTCAGGGAGGGAATGACATACACACAAAATAGGGTATCTCACCCTACAGGAGAGTAGGGGAAAAGGGGATGAGACGGGGGAGGGGGGGGTGATGGAAGGGAGGGCACCTGGGTAGGAGGGAAGTAGGAAGCACACACTTTTCAAAAGGGGCAGGACCAAAGTAGAGAATAGAACAAATGGGAGGTGGCATAGGAGGGAGGGAAATATAATCAGTCTTCTACAATGTATCTACTATGGTAATGTTTTGCATTAGGTACACATGTGCAACCTATATTGAATTGCTTATCTTTCCAGCAAGGGTGGGTGAGAAGGGAGGAAGGGAATGAATTTGGAATTCAAAGTTTTAAAACCAAATATATATATATACATATATATATACACACACACACATTATTATTAATACTATTTTACATGTAATTGGGAAATAAGATGAGGGAATATCCTGGGGGACTGCTGTTTTGGGGAGGTTGGTAGGGGAAAAACGGGGAGAAAATTTGTAACACAAAAACTGGAGGAAATGAATGAAATAAAACAGAAGTTAATAACCATTAAAAAAAAACAAAGCCGTTGTACTTTTGAAAAGCAAATTTATTGGGCTATGAGTGGTTATGCTTTTAAAAATTCACTGCTTTTTTTTAATTAAAAGGAATATAATATCCTTTTACTAAGGAAGGGAGTCTCCCCTAATAGGGGTTGCAGTTGTGGATTCAATACATAATAAGTTGCAATAATAATAATGTTGCCTTGATTCACACTTATTTTCTCTTTTATAGGTAGAAATTAATTTATCGGTAACATCTTAAAAGATAAAATTGGTCACAGGTGTCAGAATAAGGTCACCCAGGACAGGAACACATATGAGCTCTTATGTAAGTGTTGATGGAAATGAATTTCAAAACTTGGTCGAGTTTCCTTTAGAAAACTTAGGAAAGTGGAAGTTCATATAGTATAGAGATAGGGATTAAGTAGTGGTGCTTATCAAATATAGATGCATTTTCTTGCTACCTCTTCAGTTTCAAATATTCCATTTTCCAGAAGAGATTTCTCTCTTTCATGATGTACATAAAACATGTTACATTTGGCATCCTAAGGGTTAATGTTACCTTGCCTTTGCTGTTATTTACATCAGTGATGGGTAAAGAGAATGCCCAGGTTCAATGAGTGACAAATCATTACAGACCATGCAGTGTAATTAAAAAGCACAGCCATTGATCAGTGATGAGCTAAACCTGAGACCAAAAAGTGAGAGACCCGAAATAGCTGGCAAAACTTCTCATTGAATCTGTCTGAAATGGAAGATGTTTGCCCCTGCAGGCATTGGCGTGAGTCCCATTGTGCATTTCCATTAGAGACACACACTGACTCAGAACATGCCATTGATGTTGGCCTATTTATGAAAGGCTGTTGAAAGAGGTTTCAGAGCTAATTGAAAAGAGCTGTTTCTGAAGTAAAGTAGCTTCAAACAACACAGCTCCAAAATCTGTTTTAATGGTTTGGAAATTGGTGAGTTTTCTATATATCCTGCATGAAATAAAATAGATGATTCAAAATGAAAGCTTCCCCAGCTCATAGTGAGATCTGGTTCTTTTAGAAGAAAAAGTTGTTCAGTGGACAGGTGACTGAGTTTATTATAACATTCCCTGCTTACATCTGTCGGTGTTTTCATTCTGTTGTCTAGCCTTGTTTCCAAGAATGCATGGTTGCAGCTGCATAAATACTTCTTGTTCAGGCACTTGGTATGCAGGCTTTAAAGGGATTCTGTCAACTACTGTTCAATAACAGAGTATGATCTTCTAGGAAAGAGGAATTTTCCAAAGTGTGTTCTGTAAGAAACAACAAAACCCCAAACATGCTTTTACAAGATTTTTTTCTGAGGTTACAATTCAACAGATAAATACTGGAAGACCTAAATCTTTATCACATTAAAAACTGAATATATTTGTGTGGATAGATTATAAACAATTTTTTTTTAAATGAAATAATTTTTCCCAGGCAGTTTTCAGGCAACATCTCAATTCGCCTCATATTACTTTTTTTATGATAAAGAATGAAATCTGCACGGTACTTTAAAGTTTACAAAGTACTTTATGTGAATTATCTTATTAAAAACTCAAAATAATGTTACAAGGTAGGTTCTTGAACAGGGGTGGGAAACCTGCGACCTCAAGGCCATATGGGACCTTCTAAGTTATTAGGTGCAGCCTTTTGATTGATTCCAAGTTTAATAGAATAAATCTTTTTATTAAGGGGATTTGTTCTGTGAAGTTTAGATTCCGTCAAAGGGGGACTTGAGGACCTAGAGGGCCACATGTGGCCTTGAGTAGAGTAGTGACCTTATCCTCAAGTATTATTATTCCCATTTTACTGATGAAGAAACTGAAGCTCAGGTTAAATGACTTACCCATGGTCACATAGTTAGTAAGTGTCAGAGGTAGGATTTGAACTCAGGTTCACTATGCGATGCTTCCTTAAACATGCAAACTTGTTTATTATTTGTACTGATATTCTTTTCTATCTTAGGGCAGAAAATAGCATCATAAAATATGTGAGGGGTGAAACTAGAAGAATAGGTGGAGGAGAGCATTGAGCTCATTCTTATTCTTGACTTCCCTTTGCTTTTACCAAATGCATGAGACATTATGTCTCTACCATGTAAAGGATATGTCTCTTCTCTCACAGTCCTCGACTATGGAGATTAGAATATAGAGTAAAACCTATCATTGACTTCACAGAACTTACAGAGGGAGAGAAGATATGATATACATAGATAACTGTGTAGCTGTTATACAGACAATATAAAATAGAATCTGAAAGTATAGTAAGATGGAGAGAGCATTGGGCTTGGAGTCAGGAGGACCTAAGTTCAAGTCTAGCCTCAGACACTTACTAGCTTGGGCAAGTTGCTTATCCCTGATTACGTCAAAAAAAAAATAGCAAGAGAAGTGAAAATGCTATCATAGTTCAAAGAAGTGAGAAGTCAGTTGCTGGTGTAAGGATCAAGAAATGCTTTATCACTATCTCTATCATACCTATGATTAAAAAAAAAATCTCTGTGTTGTTTTACAGTTGACAATGACTTTTCTAGAGTGACACAGGAAGCTGGTGATGTGTAAGAAGTGTAACTCAATTTGCTATCTACTTTAGTAGTCTCTGTAATGATCAGTTGTTGGGTACTAACCATTTTCTTAATGCATTACACATATGCTGGACACCAAACCAGTTCTCTATATCATACCAAAAGATCGGTCCTTTTTTGTGTAGGTTGAATGTTGAATCATTCATCAGATTGTTCCCAAGACATTTTGGGTAATGTGAGAATTTGTTAGAATGATTAAAAAAGAAAAAAACTGGATCCAAAAATGGTTGCCCCAATTGATTCGTGTACCTTTGTCACCACTTGTATTCATTGTGTAGGTATCTGACCAATGGTCTTATGATTGCTAGAAGAACTGAGAAAATTGCCTTGCTACCTTACTTCAAAAGGAGTGCTTAGAAAACCAATTTTCTAATATTATGAACATCTATCTACTTCCTGAACTCGACCATGAATTTGAGGGTTCCTGTACCAGTTCAGGGATGTGAGGTCAGGATGTGGTGGGGGAATGAAAGTGCAAAAAAGACTGAGAAAGAAGTAGCTGTCAGATCAAATCCAGTTTTGGCAGCCCTATAAAATATAAAGGATACTGTCATCTAGTCCCCTCCACCCAGATCATATCATTAATGTAGTATGAGGTCAGTTTTAAGATTTCCCACTTCCCCTTTATCCCTGTTATTAAAGGCAGAAAGTGTGACACAGTGGAAAGAGCACTAAATTTAGTGTCAAAGATCTGAGTTAAAATCCCAGCTTCTACTTATTATGTGTGTGACGTTAGGCAGGTTACAAATGCTCTGAACTTTAGTTTTCTCTACTGTAAAAAGACGGGGATTAGATAAACTCCAAGGTATTGGTCAGCTCTAAATCCTATTATCCCATGAACATGAGATACTCTGGTAGGTTCCTATAGCAATTTGCCTCACATTAGAATCCTGCAGAAAATGCCTCTCACTCACAATGCCTAAGAGACTCACAATTGACCCCTTCCCAACAATCCTACAAAACAGAAGCATCACCTTTGAGAATGACTACAGGCTTCTGGCTTTGATCCAAACTGGAAATTTAAGTCTGATGGTGGTAATAGTGATACTGCCCAGGAGCCCTGGGTAAAGAAATGAGTGATAGCCAACAGGATCCAAAATATTGTTGTGTGTAGACACAGGGTTGCACATAGAGATCAAATAAATATTTGTTAATTGATGAACTGATAAAAGAAGAAAAGGTCCATGATATGTTTCAGCATTTCTGCTTTGCTAGTGCCATTGGTATTTATCATATATATATATTTTTTTTTTTTTTGCTTTTTGCAGGGCAATTGGGATTAAGTGATTTGCCCAAAGTCACACAGCTAATAAGTCTCAAGTGTCTGAGGCTGGATTTGAACTCAGGTCCTTCTGACTCCAAGGCTGGTGCTCTATTCACTGTGCCACCTAGCTGCCCCTATTAGATATTTTCTTAAGAAAAACATATAGGAAAAAAAAAGGCATATAAAGGATAGTAAGGACATATAAAAATGTACTTGACTGAAGCAAAGAAAATGAATGAGGACATAAAGGAAGAATCGCTTTAACAAGAATCTGCTCTAAAACATATCCAACAAGAGGTCATTTAGGCTTTTCTTAAAGACCTCCATGTTGTTGTTCATTTGTTTCAGTCATGGCCACTCTTCTTGATCCATGTCCATTCTATCTTGACCCAAAGATGCTGGAGTGGTTTGCCATTTCTTTCTCCAGAAGACCTCCACTGAGAGAAAACCACCAACTTTCTGCTTCATGAAGGAGGGGTGGGAGGATCGGAGCAGCTAGAATTTGCTTTGCCATTCTAGCCTGTATTACACAGGCAGGCAGTTTCTAATCTTCCAGGTTAGGGGCCCAATTCTCCTACCTGGCTCCAATGATTCCTCCTGTCCCCTCCTGAGATGAAGGCGAGATGAAGGTGAGATGACTGCGATTCATCCTTGGTAAGTCTGCAGGCTGGGGCTTCTTCTCACTCTGGTGTAGTCTGCTTGTCTGCTCTTAAGTCTGAGCTGTGCAGACCCCACGTACTCTGTGCTTGTCCTGTCCGGACACACTGGGCAATTTCCTGGGCTGGATTCTGCCACTCTCTGTCTCCAAGTGGATTTTGTCACTCCAGAATCCGTTCAGATTCACTTTTTAAAGTTTAGTGACAGAGGAGCTTAGTGAGGTTACTGCTTCCTTTCCGCCATCTTGGCTCCAACCCCCCTGAAAACCACCAACTTTCAAGGTATTTCATTTCACCTATTCATTTGTTAAGATTTTCCTTATGAAACAGACAGAGCAATAGGTATAGGATTGGATAAATTTATAGACAAACCATTGTTTTAGGAAAAAATATGCTGGGAAGAACAGAAGTAGAAGAAAGTAGGGGGAAGAAAAAGTATGGTACACTGCATTCTGCTATCATTTTATTTTATTTTATTTTTTTCAAATGCTTTATTAAGTTCCAGTTTGCATCACTCATTTCCACCAGATTTTGAGTGACAAATTTTCTCCCTGCTTTTCCGCCACCCACTGCCCCAAAACAGCGGTGCCACAGGATATCCCCTCCTCCAATCTTCCTCCATCTGCTATCTTCCCCCAAATCCCCTTCGACTTTTCCAGTAGGGCATTGTGGATCTCCATGCCTCAGTACCTGCATATCTCATTTCCCAATTACATGTAAAATAGTATTAATATATTAATAATATTAACTATATTATTATATTAATTAATTATAGTATATTAATTAAATAATTATATTAATTAATTAATAGTATTAATAATAATATATATATATTTTTAAAATTTGGTTTTAAAACTTTGAATTTGTTTTTTGTTTGTTTTTTTTTTTTATTAAGCAAGGAAGAAAAAAAAACATGTGCATGGGAACTGTCCAGCCTATGTTCAATAGAACACTAAGTAATGGATGGGGAGAGTTTATATACCTTTTAAACAAAGGAAGGTAAGATATTTGGCGGGGGAGAGTACTCTTAGAAAGGAAGGAATCAGAGTGCCCCATCCCCAAGGAAAGGGAGGAGTGAGGAATTCCAGGTGTCAGAGCTGTGTCCCATTGATACACAAATCAGAAAGGCATTCCTGGTGATAAGCAGTCCATAGTTCAAGGCTAGAGTACAGACAATAGGATAAAGAGATTTCTCCAAAAACAAGATGTGCCTTAGAGCCCCAAAATGAAAGTTAGGAGATTCTCTGAAGATAAGAATAAGGATGTCTCTTGAAACCACCAAATGGCTCAGGGTCTGCTTCAAATCTGGTATAGTCTTAATTGACTTCAGAGTTTGTGATTTTCTGCATGTCCAACTGGATTTACTCTTGGTCACTGCAAAGGATTATTGGTATGTCAAGCCCCTCTGTGTTTTAGTTAATACAGCCAGTCCTCAATTACCTCGATAATTGGGGAGCTCAATCAAGTAAAAGTAGTTAATTTACTCATTTACAGATTTAGTCATATAACTGTTTATTGTTTGTTTGTACGTATTTGTTTACTTGTTATCTCTTCCCTCAGACCTTTAGTGCTTTGAGGGCAGACACTGTTTTTTGTCTTTCTTTGTATCCCCTGAACTTACCAAAGTGCCTGGCACATAGTAAATGCTTAATAAATAGTCATCAGCTAACTGACTCTTTACAATAACCATTAATTCTTTTAGTTCTGGCCTTTGCTACCAAGAAGAATAAATCTAATCTTTCTTCCACAATACATTCCTTTAGACCCTAGGACTTGAGCTTGATTTAAATGACGATGGTAATAGTTCATCTATAGATCTATATATCTATAGCTATACTTCTATCTGTCTATCTATCTATCTATCTATCTATCTATCTATCTATCTATCAATCACTTTCCACACAAAATATGATGAGGTAGAGAGCAAAATAATAATAGCAGTAACAACAACAATAATATTATATTATGAGAGATGAAAGGGATGCTTAAAGAGATTAAGTGACTTACCCAACCAATGAGTAAGAAGAAATGCTGGGATTCAAATTAAGGTCTTCTCACTTTTAAGTTCAGTGGTTTATTTAAAAAAAATTTTCTTTTCTGATATACTATAGTGTTTCTTAACAATGGCTAACTAGACATATGAGCAAAACATTTGTATTATCTGATGCTCTGCCACTCATTTGAATAATCATTGTGGTTTCTGGAATATAAGGTTAGTCTAATATGCAATTATTGTAATAATATATAATAGACAATTATTGGACATTTAAATGATGGGATTTGTTGTTGTTGTTGTTGAGTCATTTTTCAGTTGCATCCAACTCTTCATGACTATATTTGCGGTTTTCTTGGCAAAGATACTCTAGTGGTTTGCCAGTTCCTTCTCTAGGTCATTTTACAGATGAGGAACTAAGGCAAGCAGGGTTGAAAGACTTGCCTAAGGTCTCACAGATAGTAAGTATCTGAGGCCTGATTTGAACAGAGGAAGATGAATCTTCTTGATTCTAGGACTGGCTGTCTATCCACTATGTCATCTAATTGTCTGATGGAATTTGAGGGACCCATGAAGGTTATTCCACCTCTCTCTCCTCAGTCTGCCACAATTCATGACGTTTCACAAATTCTTTAAATTATTGTAAAAGTCTGTGTTAAAATGCTTGTGGGAAGGGCAACACACTGAAGTGTTAGGTTATTAGCACTGTAGTATGAATTGATTCATATTAATAACTGTCAGTTAGTCTAACTGCCAAAATTTTGCCTTGCAAGGCGCTAAGGAAATGGGTCAGTAAAATTTTGATGAAAAGGTAAGAGGGGTAGGCAAAGAACGTGGAAACATTGCCTAAAGAGGTTAGGCTGGTAAATGGAGGACCCTGAACTACCAGGGGAGTTTCTAGTCACCTGAGCAGTGGTACTGTAAAATGAAAATGAAAGATAAATACTGTCTTGTATGGATTTTATGTTTATATTTACTTACATGTATATATTGTTTCACTTGATAGAATATAAGCACCTTGAGTTAAGTAAGTGGCACAGTGGATAGAGTATTGGAACTGGAGTCAGGAAGATCTGAGTTTAAATCTGGCTTCAGACAATTTGCAACCTTGGGTAAATCACTTAACATCTTTCTGCCTCAGTTTCCTCATCTATAAGTAGGGATAATAATAGCACCTACCTCCAAGGGTTCTTGGGAGGACCACATTGTAAAGTGCTTAGCACAATGCCTGGCACACTGTAGGTGCTAATACATGGTAGCCATTATAATAATAATAATTGTTATTTTTTAAAGGTTGGGATTTTTAAAATCCTGTTCTATCCTCAGTGCCTACAATAGTGCCTGACACGAATTAGAGGCTGAAGAACTTCTTGCTTATTGATGAGTCAATTCATAAACTTCATAATATTTTCTCAGGACCAGTTCTGCCTATACTGAAACAGGTGAAATGGAGGGGCAGAAAAGAATTGCAAGACTCAGGTTAGACTGTCCTCTTTGATACCAGCTATATGGTCTCAATGTATATATACCTGACTTCTCTGAGTCTTTCTTCCCTTATCTGCAAAGGATATTAAACTCTCTCTGCCTGTGGATTAGAATTAAATATAAGGTAGATCCTCATTAGATTTCACCCCAGGATTAATGAAGTACTAAAGATAGTTTCATCCTAAAGTGATTAAATACTTTGTCCTGCTGGATGATTTCTTAATCTAAGTCTTTGAAAGGATAAACAGAGCACTTTACATACTGTAATCAATGGGGCTAGAACTGTAAAGTGTTATGTAAATATAATGATGATTATGATGATGTATACTTCATAATTTAAAACCATCACATAAATAAGATTTATACTTTTGTTGTTTTTATTATAGATAACTGAATGAAAATCTGACTGGACTGAAATTTTCATGATAAGCTAATAGTGGAAGGGAGGGAAATGATTTAGTGCAGGTATGGGTAAAAAGGAAGACTAAGAAGGAGGAAAAAGGGGGAAATCCAAATTTGACATAGAAAATTCATGATACAGATCTTACCCAATTAACCTTACTGTCTAAATCAATCTAGAAAGCCTTAACCAGGAAGAGGGAGTAACATGGATGAGATGGAGTAGGTGGGGCTGAGAGAGAACTGAGAGAATAGGGGGTGAATGTAGGGTTATGACTCAATCAATTGAATTTTTCACGTTTTACTTTTCCCTCTCATATTGAAAATTTTGACTCTTGATGATAATCTATGGTCATGGTTTCTGATTGACTTTGCATGGAAAAAAAAGAAGAAATGTAATACATTATTTCTTTTCTATTCATTCTCAATTTGCTGCCCTTTGATTTTAGTCAAGTGGCCCTTGTTCATGCATTATTGGACAGGCTATAAAGGAGAGCCTGTTTGTTTCCAGTCTGCCCTGTATAATTTGTGTTCCCTCAGGGAAGCCTTTTGTATTCTCCTTCTTTACACATGTAAAATGGAAAGACATCAGAACAATAAGGTTACATAGGGACTCCACCTACCTTCATGTTTATCAGCTTTCACCCTTCTCCAGGGTATCATATTTAACTCATGTCTCCAGTTTATAATGGAGTCCCTTAGTAACCTGGCCTTCTGTTTATATGGAGAGGACTCTGGATCAAGGGAGCCTAATGAAGGGTGACCAAGGGAGGATACCAGTATGGTGAGAGCACTTGAGGTCATGTCATGTGAGGACTGGCTCAAAGTATTTGCTTTTTAGCGTTTAGGTGGCATTTAGCTTAGAGGACAGAAGACATGCTAGACATGATAAATGTACTTGGTTATTTGAGGGAAGAGCTATCATGTGGAAATGGAATTCGTTTTATTCTGCTGAAATCCAGATTGTATGAAGCTAGGAACAGTGGGGTAAAGGTTGAAAAAAAGGCAAATTTAAGTATAATATAAAGAAGAACTTCCAAACAGAGTTATTTCAAAGTGGATTAACTTGACTGGAGAGACTTTCTTCACTCTTACTATAGATTTTCAAGCGAAAATTGGATGATCATTTGCCATATTGTATATTTTAGAAAAACTTCCTGTTCAGAAATGAGTTGAACTTCAATGTCCTTCAATGTATCTCCCAATTCTAAGATTCTCTAAAATTAATTTATAGATGGGACCTAATTGTGATGGAAATTTAATTAAATTCTGTTTTGTTTTTCTTCTTCCCAGATAAACTAACTCCTGGAATTAATTCTGTCACAGACCTTTTAAAAATGTATTCTAATTCCTAGGAAACATTGTGACATGATACATATATAAATACATAATTATAGATAGGTAGATAGATAGATATTCATATATAGATGGGTACATGCAGACATATGTATATTTCAAGTTATTTGCTTTAACTTTCATCCTTCTTTCTAGGCAGTGGACAGCCTTCAGTCAATAAGTCAATAATAATGGATTACAGAGAGAAGGGAGAACTTTTTAGCTCTTCTATTTTCATTTTTTATTCTTCTTTTTCTCTGCCCAAAAGAACAGTCTTTAGACTAGGAAGGATAGAACAAAAATTGTTGATAGGATGTTGAAACCCCAGAGATTTGAGGAGATGTGATGAATGGACCCCAATTCTCTTAATGAATTGAAGTCATCAGATCTGGACAAATTACATTCTAACATGCTGAAAGAGCTGACAGATATCAATCAATAACAGATGTTTTATAAAGTGCTGCTTCTTTTCTTGCCACAGAACCAGGCACCTGCTAAATACTAAAAATAAAAAGCAAAAAAATGAGTCAATCTCTGCTCTCAAGCCATCTTCATTCTAGGGGCGGCTAGGTGGCGCAGTGAGTATGAGTGCGGGCCCCAGAGTTGGGACGACCCGGGATCGGATCCAGCCTCAGAAAATGAGCACCCACACATAAATAATGACTGGCCATGTAACTTTGAGCAAGTTACTTAACCCCAATTGCTTTAAAAAAAAAAAAAGGAGTCTATATTCTGGGGCAGCTTGGTGGTGCAGTGCATAGAGCACCTGCCCTGGAATCAGGAGGACTTGAATTCAAATACGGCCTCAGACACTTAACACTTACTACTTCCTACCTTTGATGTTGGGAAACTCTGAGTCTTACTTTCCTTATCTGTGAAATGAGAGGGTTGGACTAGAGGTCATCTAAGACCCCTTCTGTCTTGAAATGTATGCTCTTAAGAACCCAAATAAATATTAAATGTATTTAAAATAAACAAAAGTAGTTTCAGGGAAAGGGACTAGCAGCTGGAGGACTCAGGAAAACTTCATGGCATTTGAGCTGGGCTTGAAGGAAGTTAGGAATTCTGAGACAAAGCAATGTATTCTAGGCATGGGAATAACCTGTTCAAAGGCATAGAGATGGAAGGTAGATTAGTGTGTGTGAAAGTAGGTTAGTTAAATTGGAATGTAGATTAGAAAAAAAAAGAAGTAATATGTAAATATGCTTGAAAGTATATGCTGGAACTCTAGCTCCCAATCTAGCTGTCATCCTAGACTCCTCACTTTCACCGTCTCCCCATATTCCAATCAGTTACCAAGTTCTATCATTTCTACCTTTATAATATAGCATAAACTCCTTTCTATCCTCTGAAGCTGCCTCCATCCTAATCCATGCCTTCATCACCTCGAACTCAACTATTACAGCAGTGTGCTAGTTGGTCTCAAATTTTTCCTTACTCCAGTAAGTTCTCCACTCAGCTGTCTTCCTAAAGTACAAGTTGGACCATGTCATTCCTCCTCTCCCATTCCATAAACTCCAGAGGGTCCAGGACCAAATATTACATCATCTGTTTGGCATTTAAAGCCCTCCATACCCTTTTCCCTTTCCCTTTTCCTACCTTCTTATACCTCACTGTTTACCTCATACTCTTCAATCTGGTGAAAATGATCTAATTTCAGTTCCTCACACATGATGCTCCATTTATGGATGCCAGGCATTTTCTTTGGATGTCTACCATGCATGAAATGTTCTCCTTCCTAATCTCTAACTCTTGTCTTCCCTGCTTTCCTTCAAATTTTAGTTAAATTTCCAATGTCTTCAAAGAGTTTTTTCCCAATCTTCCAAAATCTTAGTGCCTTCCTTCTGAAATTATCTCTGTTTTATCCTGTGTATATTTTATTTGTACATAATTGTTCTCATGTTATCTCCCCATTAGACTATGAGTTCTTGAAAGGTAGGACTGTTTATTTTCTCCTTTCTTTGCATCCTCAATTGGTTGGCACATAGTAGATATTTAATAAGTGCTTGTTCAATTAACTTGACTTAGACCCAAATTATGAATGGTTTTCAATCCAAACAAAGGAGTTTATATTTGATCCTAGAAGTAATAAGGATAAAGAGGCCTGGAAATTTTGTTGTCAGGAGTAAAAGATGCAGTAGATAGGGACAGATTAAAGATTAAGGAGAGAAGGGGGATGATTGCAGGTACAATTGGAGGTAGTGGGAAGGTGATGAAATCAAGGGTAAAAGCAAAAGGAGTTTGCAATCAAGTTTGAAATCAAGGAGTAAAAGCAAATTCGGTGAGGAGTTGAATACTGTCTTCATCAGAGAATGAAGTAAAGGAGGATAAACTAGGGGATGACGTAAAAGGGCTTTGAATTCTAGAGTAAGGGAGAAGAAGCTTATGGTGAATGACCTCTGTTTTCTTAAGAAAGTATGAAGTGAGAAACTAATTGAGATTATGGAGGAAGGAATAATGTGAGAAGCTTTAGGAAGAAAGAAAGTTTTGAAATTACTGCTGTGGGGAAGGTGCTAAAGTCAATTATGGATTTATTATGAAACAGTAAAAGAAGCTCCTTACAATAGTGAGGACCCACATAAGATTAGGTAACAAAACTGTAGTGGTCCAAGTTAGCTTGGTTATATGAATTCCTTCCACCCTTCGGTAGCATGTCAATAGGAGCAGAGAAAAAGGTTTATTATGGGCA
The DNA here is from genome assembly GCA_011680675.1 of Gymnobelideus leadbeateri. NCBI lineage: Eukaryota > Metazoa > Chordata > Mammalia > Diprotodontia > Petauridae > Gymnobelideus > Gymnobelideus leadbeateri. Next base: position 45,943 of record WOXC01004192.1, on the reverse strand, counting down.
CAATCTATGGTTGCTGAGTTTCTAACAGTGTCAAGAATAGGAAAGATGCTGCAAGATTTAGGAAAGCAGATGGTCTCTTTTTAATTGTTCCCTGGCATTGTTATTTTATGATTATGTTAATTATCCTCTTCGGAAAATATACTGTACAAATAGATATGAAGAGAAATCACATAGAATGATAAGGCATGGAGTGAGGGGGATCATGTTCTCTAAAGATAAAAGGAATACTTACATTATTGAGTTCAAGGTTTTATCTAAGTTTAGAGTCATATGCGAATTTTGTTTTTCATGAGTTCATTCACTGTTTTTCAGTTTAGATTAGAAGCTCTGTGAGGTTAGGAGTCACTGCTTATACTTTGTTCCTTACAATGTCTTGCTTTTAATAGGCATTCTGTAAATTTTTTTTTTATTGATTAATTGATTTTGTTTTGACTAAGCACAATCATTAGTTTTCCATGCATATATTCATGTCCATTATTTACTATTTTCAAATTGTACATCTCACAGTTGTCTATTTCATGTCATTAACAATGAAAAAGAGTTCCTTTTTAAAATTTGCTTTCAGTAACATCAAACACAAGCAGGCAGATAAAGACAAGCTTCGATCTTGGGTATACTTCATTGGAGACCTCCTTCTAAGCTGACATTGACATATTAGCAATTAATCTTTGGATTCAGCCATTCAACCAGCTCAAAATCCACATAGCTTGACTACCAAATCTATATATCCAGCCCTTGTGTTTTTCCTGAACTCCAGTCCTATATCTCCAGTAGCCTGTTTATAATCTCCGTTTGAGGTTCCATAGTCATCTATAAATTTCAACTCATTATCTTTTCCCCCTTAACCAGTATCTTCTCCTAAAAATCCCATTTCTATCAAGGGTACCACTTTTCTTCTAAAAGCCACTCAGGTTCCAAACCTGGAGTCATGCTCAATTCTTCATTGTATCTCACTGCTCTTCCCTTTTTCTTGTTGCATTTAATTGCCAAATCCTATTGATTCTATCTCCTCAATCTTTCCCATATCTCTCTCTTTCACTCTGTACACACCATGACCACCAAATTTCAGGCCCTAATCACCACTAACCCAGACTATTGTAGTAACCTTCAAATTGGTCTTTCTGTATCCATTCTCTCTTCCCTCTAATTTGTCCTCCACATAACTCCCGAATTGATATTTCCAAAGCACTGATGTGACCATACCACTTCCTTGAAGGTTACATGATATTTTCCCCTGTGTATACTATGTGTTCCAGCCTGTTTATTGTCTATCTTTGCCTCCATGTCCAGAACATTCTTCCTCACTTCTGCCACTTGGAACTCATACTTCCCTTCAATACTCATCCTAGGTACCACATTCTAAATGAGGTTCTCAACCTACTTTGCACAGTTAAAACAGTTTAATCCTAGGGGGCAGCTAGGTGGTGCAGTGAGTAGAGTGCTGGCCCTGGAGTCAGAAGGACCTGAGTTCGGATCGGGCCTCAGACACTTAACACACACAAACAAAAACCCGGCCGTATGACCTTGGGCAAAGTTACTTAACCCCAATTGCCCTCCAAGAAAAAAAAAAAAAGCAAAAGTAAACAGTTTAATCCTAAACCAATTTGCACAGTTGCTAGGGTCCCCTTGCTCTGACACTGTGTGTTTATTTTATATCTGTCCTGTCTAGATATATTTTATCAATGGGATCTATCCCCCTTATTGATGTGTAACCCCCTTGAGGCCAGAGTACATAGCAACATTTTTATCCTCAAAACCTACCAAATTGCCTGGTGTGTGTAAGGCAAGCTTTTCAACAGGAGTAGCATGAGCAACTTGATTAAATGCTTTGTTAAGAGGGAAACATAAAAAGATAAATGAATAATGATAAAGAACTACACAAGGGATATATTGCTTATATTCTAATATAGGGAAATGATAATCATTAGGGTTCGTAGAGGGAGTCTAACTAGACAGGATCTAGGAGTGATTCTCTTGTGTCCTGATGAGAGAAGACTGTAAAAAGAGAGGAAGAAGGAAATGCTAGAGGGACAAGAGGAGGACCATTAGGGAAAATCAGCCCACATAATCTCAGTGCAAAAGTACTTATTTATATAAACAAGGAGAAGAGGGTGCTAGGGGAGTGACTGACACTTGAACCTTTCTCATCTTAACTGGACAAAAAATGGAGGGATACACTCATACATACAACAGTACATTTCACTCAACAAGGAAAGGGATAAGAAAAGGGAGAAGGGGGATTTGTAGAAATAGGTTGAAACTAAGCATAAATGAATGAATGAATGCATAAAGCCAAAAATATACTCTAAGCATGTATATAAAATATTTATAGCTCTTTTTGAGGTGGCAAAGAATGAGGGGAAGTCCATAAATTGAGGAGTGGTTAAACAAGTTTGCTCTTTCTTCCAGCCTACTTCTTGACTTTTCACTGACTTTATACTAAGGCTTGCCTCTGCACACTTATAGAAGGGATGACTGGCCTGAGATTCTAGCCTCTTACAAAGTTTTATGGCTTTCACAGCTTTAGCAGAGGGCCTGCAACCTTTCAGTGCTCCCAAAGTGATGTAATTGACAGGGGGGGTGGGGGAATGTCTATTCATTGCCCTCCTAGTATGAGTTCTGCAAATTCCTGACACAGGTTTGTGCCTATTGACTTGCTTCTGCTTGAGAATTCCCGTAGCCTGCTGCTTGATTTATTATTAGCCTTCGAGAAGGTAGCACCTGAACTGGCTGCTCTTCTTTTGCTTGGGACACTTGGATCTCATGTGCTTCCCAGAACTTGTTCTGTGCTTAGTCACAGCTAGGACCAGTCATAGCTAGGGCCAGTGCTCAGGACTGGCCCTCTCCACCATGGATCTGTGACTTGGCACTGGGTGGTGACAGAACTGCCACATGGAGCTAGTTCTTATACCCAGCACTTTTTCAAGGATCCCTTGGGATTTCTTTCTGGTGCCTTCACTCATCCCTCACTCACTCCATGGGCACTGGAATGCTCCCCACAGCAGCAGCCACTGATGCTACAGATGCATGTACTCCTAGACAGACTTTCTCTCCAGAGTCGATCACTTTCTGCCCAGCTCCCTAAGCCACCCCAGGCTGGAAAAGTGACTCATTATAATCATCTTTTCTTTCTTCTCTCTTTCTTACTCAACCTATACTGATAGGGGTAGGGTTGGGTCAGGGAGCTGGGGAAATAGAAACAAAGGGAAGGAGAGAAAGAGATAAATACTCTCTCCATATCCCTTCCTCTATATGTATGCAGATTTATCTATCTATCCATTTGTCTGTCTGTCTATCTATGAGATATATAAATTGTGAAGATACTGCAGATGCTGATTATAAGTGTCAGTTTAGGCATGAATGCTAAAAATTGTCTTGACATGTAATTGGGAAAATACTACTAAAAATTAGCTATGTAACAATGGATAAGTCATCTAAACTCTCTGTACCTTAGTCATTTTATATCTAAAATGAGTAGGTTAAAGATGACCTCTAAGTTTCTTTTCAGCTCTCAATCCTTTTACTTTTTTTTTGTTTTTTAAATCAAGTTGGTTGTTTTGTGGTTTCTTTGCAAAGTAAAGAAAGCCTTTGTACCTCACATAAATGAGGGAAGTTCTGCAACAAGTACGTTAATGCTAATGCAGTTGAAGATCATAAATAAAGTGTGGCATAAAATACAGGTGGAATGATCCTTACTGTAAATTACAAGCATCAACTAACCCTACCTCCCTTCCCCAATCATTAGTTGGTTCTTATTAATGTCATAAAACTGAACTTCTAAGGACCACATAAACCATCTAGTCCAAGTCTCATTTTGCAGATGAGAAAATTGAGACCTAAGGAGATTAACTAATTTGCCCAAAATCATTCAGGTAGTAAGCATAAGAGACAGAATTTGAACTTGGGTCCTTTGACTTCAGAACTTCTTTCCAAGTATACCACAATGTTAGGCAAAGCAATGTTATACCAGCCGACAAATGGTAGAAATAATGTTATACATAGGTGATTAGTGGAATAATATTGTAGAGAGATTCTATTACTGTGGTGAAGTGAGGGGTAATGAATTAATATTACCAAGAAATTGCATTGGTCAGGAAGTGAAGAGATAGAAGAGAAGTCAGCATCTTGGAGTTGCGAACATTGCTGTTTCCATCTCATTGCTGCACCAAAGTCAGTGAGGCTCATAAAGTTACTCAGATCTATATCTCAGTAACCTGATACTTGATAACAGGATTTGTTATTTTGGAGTATCTCATTCCATAATCAGCCTAGTTCTTACCTTCTGGCTCCACCAGGTTTAGCAGCCCATCCACTGGAGTGAAAAGATGAGAGAAAACCCTTCCTGTGTGGTTCCCTTGGGGAGGCGAGACATGCTCCGTGCCTCTTAGTACAGTCAACAGAGATTTTCACTCTAAGGTTTTTGACAGCCTGACCACAGACTTGCAGACTGAATGTTATACAAACAATAGACACAGAACATTATACATTATTGTATGATGTCAAAAAGCATTTACTGAGTGGCTGATGGTATTTTAGATGTTGTACAGAATACTGGAACTGCAGTGAAATTAATTGTCTCAGTGCAGATAATTCTGCTTAACATGGTGAAGTTATCAGATGCCCATCTCTTCAAAGTCCTTTACCTATATTGCTGCTTATCAGACAAAAACACAGATAATAGTTCCCTGGGAGTAAATTTCTGGTCTCCCCCACCCCCTTGTCATAGATCAAAATTGCAATATGAAAAGATAATTCTTGCCAACTGTCAGATCCCATTAGAATTTCTGTAGCCTGATGCCATTTAAGGTAAACACACTGCATGAATTTATTGCCATAAACTCATTGTATTTACATTTTGATTGTAAAATACTGTACAAATTGAATATAATTGCCTTCTCCATGGCTACCGTCTTGGTATTTGAAACTTTTGAAAATCCTCCTCATCTGGAATGTGGTAACAGATTAATACTACCATCAGATGAGGATATAGGAAATTGTCTTCAACAGTAGTATCCTGTGAGGATACTCTTAATTAGGAGTCATTTCCTGCATTCTGACCTCTTTCTAGCAGCATTACCCAGAGGTCCATATGATGTCACATGACAGCTTTTGAGATGAAACCCTCTGTTATCTGTAAGACTTGTCTACAGGATTTGGAAATATTCAAAATCCAAATCATTTCCAAATCTACATTGATCGTTAAGATATTAAACAGCTGGATTTGCACCAAGCTACAACAGTCTGGTAGAGTGTGCCCATCGAATACTATAAGAAACAAAGTCTTGCAGATGAGATGTTTGACACTCTTCTTTAATCCTTAAAGGGTCAAGGAAAAATTGGTTAGGTTCCATTCTATTATTTCCATTTGCAAGGGACTTTCATTGCTAGAAGGGAATGTTAATAGGATCTCATCCAATCCCTTTATTTTCCTAATGAAGAAATTAAAATGCAGAAAGACTTTGACTTGCTCAACTCTCTAGAAAATCCAGATTTCCAACCTAGTTCCCTGTTTTTTTTTTTGCTTGTTTGTTTTCCAGTGCACCCTGTTGGGTGATAGAGGAATGATTTGGATGATCTGATCCTCAGTATCTCTAGGTTAGTATTAGGAATAATACTAGCAAGAGATTCCAAAGTACAATAATTCAGTTCGGTTCAAAAAGACACTATTTGAGCACAACTAGGCACAAGAAATGCAAAGACTTTATGTGCTATTTATCTATTGTCTCTTATTCAAGATACATCCACTTTCCTTTTTATTTTCCTAGGAATGATAATAACAATAATAACTCATTAATAATAACCCCCTCAACCCATACTTGGCCAGTTAGGTGGCTCAGTGGATATAGTGTTGGGCCTGAAGTCAAGAAGATTCATCTTCCTGAGTTCAAATCTGACTTCAGACACTTACTGGCTCTGTGACCCAGAGCAAGTCACTTAACTCAGTTTGCCTCAGTTTCCTCATCTGCAAAATGAGCCGGAGAAGGAAAAGGCAAACCATTCCAAGATTTTTGTCAAGAAAATCCCAAATGGGGTCATGAAGAGTGAAACATAACTAAAACACTTGAACAACAACAATAACCACCCATAATGTGAGGAGGGTGGCAGTGACAAAGTATATGACTTTGTATGGTTTTGTATAACTGTCAAGTTGGGTGCTAGCCATAACCTTGATTGGTTTAGTGCTTCAGTAAGCAGAGTACAACTGCTTCTAAGTACAGGGGAATAGACTGGTTGGTAGAGTTACAGACTAGTCCTATCTGAAACCATTTTGATTTTCAGCTTGACACAGAGGGCAGTGGAATTAATGGCATTCCTTTATGATCTGATAGCATAAATAGGTGAAAACAAATCAGAAATCTCAATACCCAACCCTCTAGAATTGCCCAAGTGTAGTTGCTGCTGGCCTCTGAAGCAAGTAAATCATAAGAACTCATGAATTAGACTGGCTATAACAACTAATCAGTCAATCAACAAACATTTAGATACCTAGTACATAACATGTACTGTCCTAAGTGTTGGAGATAGAAAAACATCCTGCAGTAAGGACTTTACATTCTTTTTTGGGTAGACTATATGCATACATAAGTGTATGCAGAAGGTATTTAAAATGAATGCTAGGTGTTTGGGGAGGAACAGTAGCAGTTGGGAGAATTAGGAAAGGTGATTCTTGAACTGCATTTTGAAGAAAGTGAGGGATTCTGTACTATATCATAATAAAATTGGGAACACATCTTACCACTTACATGCAAGGGTTTAATACTGCTTTTTCTGTCAATGGTACCTGTAGCTCCAAGTCACAAGACAATGTTCAAAATCAATCAGAAACTACATAAGCTTCAGACAGAAAGAAATCAGAGGAGACAACTCTTGAACAATAAGGATGTGGGAAAAAATCTGGTTATCACATTGTGAACTAATGCAAGGAAATAACAAGAAATAACTTTATCACTAAGCTCAAACTAAATGAAATAATAGCTGAAATTGAAGAACTATTAAAATATAAAGAGGAAAAAAGTGGAGAATAAGGTCATTGAAAAGCTTCACTTGGCAAAACAACACTAGAAATAATGATCAATACATGTGTATAATTATTATCACTGACATTTACATAGTGTTTAAAGGTTTGCAATGCACCCTATATATGTTAACTCATTTGATCCTCACAACAATCTGGGAGATAGGTGCTCTTAATTATTACTGTTATTAATTTTTACAAATGAGGAAACAGATACAGCTTTTCTTTTGCTAGGGCAACACAGCTAGTGACAGATGATAGGAACAAAGTTCTAATGTAAGTGATTGTTAGAATAACATTTCAGAGGGATTCTACAGCTATGGTGAAGTGAGGTTGTAGTATATCAGTAATATTATTGCAAACTTATTTTGGTCAGGGGATCCTGATATGTTTGAGTTGTTGAGCATGCAAAGGGAGGAAGTAGAAAAGAGGCCAATATCTTGAAGCTTGATGTTGTGAACTTGTTTCCTTCTGATTGCTGTACTGAAGGCAGTGCAGCTCATGAAGGTAGTTACTGGTTTCCCAGGAGTCTCATACTTGATATGGAATATTGCTATTTTGTAGTATCTAATTACATAAGCAGCCTAGTTCTTATTTCCTGGCTCCATGGCAGAATTCAAATTCAGTTCTTGTTGACTCTAAGTCCTCTGCACTATATACTACTCTACCTAGTTGCTTTCAAATTCTAGAAAGTCTGTCTAACCATAAAACAGACAAAATCAATAAAAGTATCAAAATATTTTGTCATCTAGAGTACTGTCAAGTCTAGTAGTAATTTTATTTCTTATAAGCCATTTCTGGCTCTTCTAGAAGGAAGTTGTGTGACCTTGAGCAAACATAAACTGTCTGCATTTTAGTTTTCCTCACTAGTAAAATGAAGGGGTTGACTGAGATAAAATCTAAGCTCCCTTTCATCTTTTCCAGTTTCTTGGAGAGAGAAAAAAGAGAATAGAATTGAAAATCCTAATCAATTTCTTATAGATCATTATGAGTCTAATGTCATAAAACCATCAGCATTTTTTAAGTTTTAAAATACATTATCAAGACTTTGGAGCTAACTTGTCTGTAAGTGCAGTCACTGTTACTATTGTTAAGAATCACAGGAGGAAAAGGTAGGGTTATGTAGCAGCAAGCACCCCAATATCCCCAGGGTGACTGCCAACACAGGTTCTTAGATCTGCTTTTGTAAAGGAAAGCAACTCAAAATGGGTTAACAAGCTTACTTTAATCAAACAAACATATATTACCTAGTTCAGGGGAAAAAGGTCAGCACCCCGAACTTCAGAGTTACAGAACTTACAGATCATACAGGCTTCCAAACTGTCCAACCATTATATCAATACCAAATCACAGTTACCAGAGAGGGAAGCATCAACATCTGGGTTTTCAAAGCCGGGGGGGCTCTCAACAGCTGCCCAAAGTCTCATCTGGTCAAATCACCCAACACTTCTCAAAGTGAGCCCCAAAGCAAAGCCTCAAATCAGGGATTATATAGTCTTCTCCTGGCTCAGAGAATGTAACCACCCTCTTGATCCACTGCCCAATCACACAGCATCAAGGTGTGGTCATTCCTGAAAACCAAGCCTCCCACCACAGGCTCCATGTGACCACATTCAGCCTATTAGGAGGCAGAGTATATTTTCAAATCAAGGAAGGTTTTCAGAGTCTCTTAAGCCAATCAAAGGGCCTAAGGGTAGGGAAGATCTTCAAATCTGCATTTCCATTACAGGTTATCAAGGAATATTGCTAAGGACAGTCATCAAAAATGACAGAAAATGACTTGAGAAAGCTATTAAGATTTGCAGAAAGGTATTGGCAGATTTCTGCAATGTCCAGCTGGCACATACCTTAGAAAAGTTAGATAGCATATTGTCCAGCTAGAGGCAACAAAAAAGAATAACATGAAATAGAATTGAGAAAACAAAATTTAATAGAAATTCTAGATTCCCTTAGTCAGCAATTAGAAGCAAAAGTCCAATGGCTAAGGTAACACAAGCAGTACAAAGAACAAAAGAAATGATCCTAAATCAATCAAAAGCTTCACTATAGAGTCTTTAAAAATAAAGATATCAGAGGGTAGAATAAGAAGGATGTGGAAAATTTCTCTTTAGCCAAGGTTGTGAGAGGGTGAGCAGAAAGAAAACACAAGTTATATCAAATGATGAACAGAAAACTTGTGCACTGGATGAAGACAAAACATAAATACCTTGGTGTCTTCTAAGTAAGACACACTGAGCATAAGCTGTCAAGGAGAAATCTGTGTCTGAAAATGTTAAGGGATTTATTGCCATCCTTAATTCAAAAGTTGATAGGAAGAACACATTCAAATCACCTAACATTTACACAGTACCAGGTCTAATATTCAATTTTTTCAATTGTAAAATGGAACATAACATATTTAGAAAGTTTTCTAATGAAATTCTGCACAATATTTAGGAAATGCATATCCCTTTACCTTAATACTTCCTTATCAAAAAATGAAAGAGAATGGATACTGTCTTCAAAATGTATCATATTCTGGTAAAAAAAAAATCACAGAAATACTTTTGAAATAAGTAGACATTACTTCACTGAGCCAATAGTAAAGGCAGATAATAAGTATATTCCATTGGAATTGTTAAATGTAACCCAAAGTTTTTTACCTCCAGAAGGAAGAATAATAATTATAATTGTTGACATTTATATGATGCCTACTATATGCCAGGTATGATACTAAGCATTTTACAAATATTTTCTCACTTTATCCTCACAACAACCTTAGGAGGAGGGGTGGCTAGGTGGTGCAGTGAATAGAACACTGGCCCTGTAGTCAGAAGAACCTAAGTTCAAATCTGGCCTCAGACACTTAACACAAAAACTAGCCGTGTGACCTTGGGCAAGTTACTTAACTCCAATTGCCCTCCAAAAAGCAAAAAAACAAAAAAAACCCCCAAAAAACAAACTTAGGAGGTAAGCACCTTTATCCCTATTTTACAATTGAAGAGAAAACTGGGGCACTTAACACAAGTTAAGTGACTTGTTCAAGGTCACACAGCCAGTAAGTAAGGAATCTACAAAAAAGCCAACATTCTAGAGTGGAATCTGAAGGCTTTCTGTGGGTTAAAACACAAAAATAGATGGACAAAGATGTGTTAGACAAATGGCTATCATTCTGGTTTGTTTATAGAAATGAAATGGTTAATGATATAAATTTATATCTAATCATTACTACTAGAAATCAGAGGTAGGTTATCCTTAAGAAACCCAGACTTACTGATCAATGCAAATTAGAAGAGGTAGAAATTCTGCAACACATGACTGCAAGTTCAAAAATTTTACCACCTACTAAATGCCTAGTGAAATGTGACTTGGTGACTAAAATAGGTTTTCTGTCTTCCTTGGACTTACCAACAATTAATCTCCTTACTACAAATACAGACCTAAAAATATCTTTGAGAGCTCAACCAACAAGCTGTACTGGAACCACAAGCTTATCACTCACTGACTACAACATTGCCAAGATATAACACTGATCCCTAAAAAATAAGAATGGTGTAAGTAAATGTTGCCATATTCAGAATTGATCATTTCTAAGCTGTGTGAATTATAAAGCTTTCAAGATATAGAGTCTTATATAGAGTCATATAGGCTATGTTGTAGCCTATATGAAGCTAAAATTATGTGGGAATAGCATGATATATATATATATATATCAGCATCGTCCTGCTGCTCCTGGAGTTCTCCTAAAATATTTTCCTTAAGCAGAAAGGAAATGGATTTAACATCGCTGTACTTTTAATAAATTACAGTAAAATAATTTTATTCACTTGTGCAATGCATTGTCCACAGAATGTTAAAACATATAAAATAATAATAGTAACATAGTGACTTGTCGGACTACATTGAAAAAGGTAAAAATAGTGAGAGAATAAAAATAGTAATCTGGCATTTTGGGGGTACTGTGTAGTTTAAAAAGTATTTTATGCCCACTACTTCCTCTAAGCCTAATGAAAACCTTAAGAATTAAATACTGATATTATTATCACCATTTCACAGATGAGTAATATTAGGTTATATTACTTTTCCACAGTCATCCATGTAGTTTAGGGATGGTGATAGGATATGAACCTAGGTTTCATTGATTCCAAGTCTTGCACTCTATCCTCTAGATCTTGTCTCTATTCTAATTCTTTGTAAGTAGCCATTGGTAACATGTTGTAGCCTATTTTTACCTACCAGGTTTATTTGTTTTGTTTTTTATTTTGAGATTGTAGTGTTTAGTTTTGCACAAACGTAAGATAAGCAGAATAAGAGCATGCTCTCCTCCTTAAATGAAGTATACTTCCTGTCTCTTCAGTGTTCTGGGCAGTGATGATTTTTATAGATAGAACAGGAAAGCCAAGATTAAGAAAGCCATTGTATGTCAATGCAGAGAACTGGAGTTCTAGACATTGCTATGTGTCTGAAATCAGATATACTGGAATCAGAACACACAAGTGTTGGAGGTCATAGCAAGACATGGAAGAGACAAGATTCAGGTGTGAAGGTAGGAGCAAGGAAATATGCAGAAGCCAGAGGAGTAGTGAGTGAAGGACCTAAGCAGTCAGGACAGCAGAGACACAAAGCATCAATAATACGGAGACAGTAACTGAGGCAACTTCCATCTCAAAGTCTCTTCATATATTCCTTACTCCAGGAAGAGGCCAGTGTCTGGATGCCCTGGGTATTCCCTACTGATGCTTAGTGAATAGTATATATACTATGGTGGGAAACAATAAGCAGAATTTTGAATTGAAAGGAACCTTAGAAATACTTTAGTCCAATACCTTTTTTAATAATGAGGAAATTGAGTTGCAAAGAGAATAAATGACTTCCCCAAAGTAAGTAGTATAGGTAAGATTTGAATCCACACTGTATTTCCAAAGTGAGTGCTTGCTCTAATGTGCCATGCTTAGATGACATCCTTACTGTTGAATGGGGAAAGAAGACCCAAACACAGTTTTCAGCCTCTTTTACTTGGCACATTCCCTTCCCCCATCCCTTTTTGGTTTTGTTTTATGTTTTAGCATGGAATGCTTGACTTGAATTATTCATGAAGGGCAAACTCCTGCTCTAATATAAAGTGTGTGTGTGTGATGGGGGAGGGGGTGGGGGAAGGGAGATTTGGTAGAAGAGTGGTAAAGAATAACGAAGTCGTCAGCATTTGGAGGTCTTCATGCCAGCCCTGCTCAAAGTGTAGATGCAGAGCTGGTCATTTCCACACTGTTTTAATGAAATTGAGAAGTTAATGAAGAAAACAGCTTAATGGGGAAGAGAGTATGCAGGAATTGTAGATGCTAGGCTCAGGGTCCTCCATTTTGCAAATATTTTGATCGGTGCAAATTTGTTAATTGAGGCAATTGATTTTCACCTGAAAATGGTTGCAATATCTAATTCATTAAAGCCTAAAATAACATCCTTTGGGCTAAATAGGGCCATTCCATTCCTAACCTCTTAGTGATGTATTAACAGTGTGTAGGCATTTGAGTGCATATCTTAAAAAGTGCCACATTAACAGGAATCTACTCTGGAAAATTAAAAAAAAAATTTAACAGTGTACACGCGCTTAGGGTGGGGGAAGGAAAAAAAAAAAAACATGGCCTCCAGCTCCTGTCCTCCTCTTCAGCAGCATTTTAAGGTCTGTGTTTAATATTGCCAGGCCTGCTTGAGTGATAAATGTAACTGTATAAAAATTACTTATTACAAGCTGTCATGTTGCCTCACTCACATCGGCTGGGCTGCAGGCATTGTACATAAAACTCTCAGCTCCACCTTGACAGCATCAGCCAGGCTGGCTTTAAAGTAAAATGCTTTCAGTCATGAATACAAAACATAATTTACCTTTTCATAATACTTCAGTTTGAAACACTTTGGGAAAGCTCGTGTTACCGTCAAACCTCTACCTGAGTGGAGTGAGAGGAACTTGTGAATTCCAAGCTGTCATTTGAAGTGTGTTGCTGCCTTCCATCAGTTTTTTCTTTGATGAAACTTAAGCTGGTAAATTGTGGGCCCTCTAATTTTTAGAAGTTGTATTTATGCTTAATTCCTTTTCGCAACTCTTTAGTGACAAGATGCTGTCAAGGTGGGATTAGCTGGATCACTAAATTGGAATATAGAATTGGAATTCTTACCTATGCCTTCTCCCTCCCCTAACCTTGAAGCACCCCTGTCTTATAATTTTATGTTTAAGAGGTCACAGAGCATGCATTGAACCATCGACTCTTAAGAAAACTTCTTCATTTACATATAAAGTCCTGTTATCACAAATGCTTTATAACCAGCATAACCTTCCAACCACTGGCCAGGAGCAGTGGGCTCATCATTGACCATGCCATCATAAAGCTTCATGGATTTGTATGTTAGTTCCATACTGCTGTTTAAACACAACAAGCTCCTATAAGCTGTGGATGTCAGCCAGATGGAAATCAAATGTGAAGGCTCGTAGGAGACTCTCTGAAGAATAGCTGATTCATTGTGACTGTTTTTATAGTTAGTCATGATGCGTACAGTATGTGAGCATCCCATCTGCAGGGGTGTTTGCCCACCAGCCTCCCTGCCACATTGGCAGAAATGACCCCTACACCAAGCACAATCCGAATGGAGCTGCAGATGTACCCCTTGAGCCCAGATTCTTTCTGACAATGTTCACATTCAGTTAGGGCCCAAAGTGCTTGTACTTGTCAGTAAGGATAAATAATGAAGAAATATCTCCCCCTGCCCCACCCCCTCGCCCCACTGCCCTTTGGAGAGTGAAACACAATTGCCCAAGGAAAGACTTTTCTTTGCCAGTCTCTAACATGGAAGCTCCCACCTCCCCATATCAGCACAAATACTTTTTAATTCCTCTTTCCCTTCCATATTTAGGCCTGTCTGAAAAAAGGAGCTAGTTTGAAGAGAGACAGTTGTGCCACCATACTTCCATTTTTGAGATAGAGATGAAGTGAGAATTGCTTCTAAAGAATGTTTATAACTGTATAAAGTCAATCTGCATAAAAGCAATATGCTTGAGTTTCTGATTAATTTAATTTAATTTCAATTCAAATCAAGCATTTAAAAAAATGCCTACTTACTATGTGCCAAACACATAGAGTGCCTAGGAGCTGGGAATGCAAAGACAAAACTTAGAAATTCCTTGCCTTTGAGGAGCTTACATTTAAGGTGTTGAGAGATATGTATGACTTGTCCATAGATATGTATAATAAGACATATGTAAAATAAATAAAAAGTAATTTTTGGAGGTGGGTTCTACAGACAGGGTTTAAGAAAACCTGTTATAGGAAGTTGCCAGGAAAAAATGACTTTGATGGACGCTAGGAGTTTCAGGAGGCAGAAATGATAAGGAAGAAAACTCTTGCTCTGGGAGATAGACTATGAATAGACATGGAGGGTGGAGATGAAATGTCCTGTCATAGCAAATAGGCCAGTTTGGTTACAGCAGAAGGACCCCTTGGTTCTGGTGCTTTCTCTCAAGGGATTAGAATCCAGTAATAGATAAGTCTAGGGCATCCCACAACTAGCTTACTGGATAAGTTTTAGTGAGTTGCCTATGACTTGATAGGTTAAATGATTTGCTTCGGTCCATACAAGTATTGTCACTAGAAGAACTGGAACCTTGGTTCACCAGCCTCTTTGTCTAACACTTAATCTGCCACAACATGTACATCAGTGAATTAAATACAAGTAGATCATTATAAATATTTTCTGAGTTATGGATTCCTGGCAGTCTGGCTTTCATCAGAATAACATTTTTAAATGAGTTAAATAAAATACATAGGATTACAAAATAACCAATTATATTAGAATAGTTATCAAATATGTATTAAAAATATCAAAACACAAGGTCATAACCCCCAGGGCAAGTATACCTGAAGTAGGGTAAGATAAATATCTCAGACGTACAAAGTGTTAAGAAAATTAAAAGGAAGATAAGATCAACTGTGATTAGATGCATCAGGAAACTTTTAGGGAAGAGGACACCTTCCCAAAATTGGACCTTCAGGATGAGTATGACTATGGTTTCAATAGACAGGAATGGGGAGGAAAGACAGTCTAGGTATAAGGACTAATGTTCACAATGGACAAGGGAAAATATAAGGATGTATAAAGGGAATGGTGACTTTGCAGTTTGCAATGTAGGGGATAGCAGGAAAAAAGACTAGAAAGGACAGTAAAAGCTAGGTTACCAAAGGCCTTTAATGTTGGGCTAAGGAGTTTCAGCTTGTTTAATCAAGGGAGAACCATTGGAGGTTCTTGAGAAAAATTGTGACATAATTACTTTAGGAAGATTTCTAGTTACCACAGATGCCCTCCTGAAGATGAAAAAATCTGACTCCTTCATTTTATAGATGATAAAGCTGAAACCTAGAGAAGGAAAGTCACTTTTCTAAAGACACATGAAGCTAGTTACTGGTCTGACCCCCAGTTGTATCCCTCCTGTTACATCACATTGCCAAACCCATTGTTTATTTATTTATCTGTTTGTTTTATTTTATTTTTAATTTATAGAATAAAGCAAACATTTTAATGATGTACAATTAAAAAAAGATGATTGCACATTAAACTGCAAATCTGCTATGTATAACTTGGTATTCCTTTGAAATATGCAAAAATAAGGTATCATGTAAATTTCTTTTCTTTCCTCTATGCCTCCCCCATGAGAGATGTCCACCATTAGAAACATAAGCATATATATTTAAAATTATTCTATACATACTTCTATTTATTACTTATTTCTCTGGATACAGATGGCATCTTTCTTCACATGTCCTTTATAGTTAATTTAGATATTTATAATGGTCAAAATGACTTATTCACTCAAAGTCATTTTTTTTTTTTTGCCTTTTGGAGGACAATTGGGGTTAAGTGACTTGCCCAAGGTCACATGGCTAGTTTTTGTGTTAAGTGTCTGAGGCTGGACTTGAACTCAGGTCCTCCCAACTCCAGGGCTGGTTCTCTATTTACTGCACCACCTAGCCGCCCCTCAAAGTCATTCTTAAAACAATATTGCTCTTACTGTATCCAATGTTCTCTTGGTTCTGCTCATTTCACCCTTCATTATTTCATGCAAGTCTTTCAATGTTTTTCTAAGCTTATCATTTCTTATAGTATTTCTTACATCACAATTATAAAGTGTTGTGGTAGGGCCTCTGCCCACCCAAAGATGTTGGGATTTCATGATGTGTTGTGGTGGAACCGTCTTGAAGAATTCAGAGTCAGATCACCTCTAATCCAAGTGTGGGTATTTATTGAGATTGATGCCTCTCATGAAGTGAGCTAACTTCCAAGAGGAATCATCAACTTCAGAGAAAGCAAGATGGATTTTTATAGGGTAAAGATGCAATTACATAACAGAAATTTATATAGAATATAGGAATCTGATTAATATTAAAAAGACAGGAGGAGTTTGTTAAGGGATTAGGTAATGGAGGAGGGACACCATCTATGGTTAGGTGGTTAAACATTTGGTCATGTTGCCCTCTAATTGACTAGCTATTGTGGTCCTATCTGGTCAAGATAGATAGTTAGGTATTGTGGTCCTGTCATGGGCTAGATGAATGATGTGATTGTGATTGAATACATGAATATACTGGTTTCTGTGGAAATGGGTCTGGGGTCAGTGACTAGGTAGAGGCAGTACCTGGGTTCCCATCACATGGGCACACCCACTGTTTCCGTGGGAACTTAAGAGTTCAGGGACACACCTGTTGTTGCAGTGAGGCATATATGGAGAAGTTAGGACATGAGGGAGGACAGCTAGGTAGGTACAGTGGGGCTTCTTGTTCTTTGGGGCCTATAATGAATGTAGGATATTGGGGTACCTTTATTAGGATTCCATCATTCTCCCCTCAAAGAGTTGGGCCCAAATTTATTTGGGAAAGGGGATGAAGGTCTCTGCTTCTGTAGCTTCTTCAGGCTGAAAAGAGAGAGTAGAGCTGTTGCTGTCTCAGTGGGTCCCAAGGAGGAAGTTGATTGGAACCAAGCATAAATCATATCCAGGGGATGATGGGTGAGTATGGACTAGTATCCACTGTTTGTTGTTAACTGTAGGTGAGTTGACCTGTAATCTGAGAGACACAAATCTTACAGGCAAGTTCAATATGCAGGGTCCAAGATATAAGGAGAAAGACAGATATATCTAGTAACAGGCAGCTGACTAGACCAAGTACCCTTTTACTAAATTATTTTGACTATAGAAAGGAATAAAATTTTAGGTTGAATGTAACACAGATGTAACATACATTTTAGTAGCTCAGATGTATCCCAGCCTTAGTATATGGGATAGTTATTAACCTTGTGTTTTTACCTTTGTTTCATAAACTTATTTTCCCTTTGTCAAATTGTTTCTATATCATTCAGAAAGAATGTTCTATTCCAGGGATTTAACCTTTCACTTGACAATGTAGGCAGGCAGATAACAAACCTGTGTATTAATCATTCTGACTACACATTCAGATTGAAAACAACAAAATTTCACATATCTTCATTATACTCATATCTTTTATTGATCAGTTGCTCTAATTAGAGAAATTTGTCATAAAAGGAAAAAACAGGCACATGCCAGATATGACAGGATAAAACATGCTTAGCTCTGTTTGAATTCAAATAAGAATCACTTTAATTCGACTTCATAGCCAGACTCAGGAATAGCCAGGTGAAAAACATTCCTTTTCAAAGGAAGACAATGGGGAAACTGAGCCAGGAGGGTCCCATCTTAGATTGAGTCTAAAATTGTCCTCTCAACTTTTCCCAAAAGCTAACCTGCAGCTGTAGCAGGATTCCCTCTGAAGAGATTGTGGCATTTCTCTCAAATACTGATTTAATGAAGACAACTATATCTAAATTCAAACTCAAAATAAAATTAGTTGTCGTCCCAACATCTTTTACCTCAAATGGCAAGTATCCCCAATCATAGCTTAGGACTTGATACAATTATTTTTACTATTATGGAGTTACAATAAGCAATAAAAATTTACAATGACTCTTATACACAAGAGATTTCATTTCTCAGTAAGCCAGGTTCATTGTTTAGGAACTCCATAACCAAACAAGTTCTTTCCCCCCCCCACCCCCGCTGGGAGCGATGACCTTGCTCACCAAATGGTTTTTAGGAATCTTGCAAGTTTTCAAACAAGGAGAAATTGATAGGGACCCCAAAGAAAGGACTGATCTGCCTATCCACCCTATGATATTCTTCCTCTGGACTGATGAAAACCACATACTTTATGTGTGGCAAGTCCCCTATTTTCAATACTTAGTTTTCTTTTTCCTTACCAGGATGTCTTTTGGGGATTCCCATATTTTATTGAGGGGAAGGGGGCTAGGTAGGTAGGTATATGTAGGTAGGTAGGCCTGCTGTTTGTTGGGGCCTATAATGAAGTTAGGATATTGGGACTGGGGGCACCTTTATTAGGATTCCATCATTACCATAGCTTATCATTTTGTTAGACTAAGAAATTTTACATTTACTTGAAACCTTCAAGTTTTAGCTTAAGATCCCCCTTTGTCAAGAAACCTTTCCCAGTCCTTCTACTTGCTAGTGCCTTCCCCTCTAAAGTTATCTTATATCCGATCTATAGGTATCTTATAGACACAAATATATGTGTATGTTGTCTCCCCCACTAGAATATGAGCTCTGAATTTCCTGTTTCTGTCAGTTTCTGCCAGTACTTAACACAGAGCCTGGAAAGTAGTAAATACTTAATACATATTTGCTAATTGATTGAATCTTTAACTTGATTTAAATCCGAGTCTATCAAATTGTAAAATTGGATCTGTCAAAAGTTGTGATGCAATCAAGAACATCAAGTTTTGTCTTTTTCAATCTATACTCTATCTTACAACCTTTTAGAACACTAGCTTCTTCAGTTTCTAATAGAGGATACCCATCTGCAACTTTATGACTGTGCAACAGCTACATTTGTAGCCTCAGGTGGAACATTCATCATTGGAAACTTACCACATAGTTGTAGTTAACTTTATTCATCATCGTTTCCTTATTACCATAATAACGAAATGAGGACACAAATCAAAAACTGGTGGGTAATTAGTTAATTTAACTCTATCCTTCTCATAGGCTTCCAAGGTCAAATAAATTTGGGGAGATGACCCCCCATATAAGAATGAAGAAAGATCAGCAGGGGGTTACTGAGTACCATTTCCTTAGGAAAATTGATAGTCTTAGGAATATTAAACTACTCCACTGGGCAGTCAGACACATGCTCAATTGTTTGTAAGAAAATACTCACTTTTTCAAGAGGGAGAAAAGGTATAAGGAGTCAGATTCTCTTTGAAAGTGTCCCATGGGATCATGGGAATCTGACTTTTCCTTTTAAATTTTGTTGGAGATAGTTCTATCTTGACTTTTCTATTGGCCCTGTTGTTAAGTAAGTTTTTTAGTTATTTTCATTTTATTGACTAACACCCCCCGCCAACAACTTAGGTAATGGCTCTCCATGGTCATGCAACAAACCCAATGAAATAGAAAACTCAAGACATGCCTTTCAGAGGATCATGGAAACAGTTCTAGATACTTGACCTTTTTGTGTGTCATGGGACAAATTCTGGTGAAGCCTATAGACAGTTTTTCAGAATGATATTTTAAACTGTTTTTAACAAAATCCACAGGATTTCAAAGAACCAATTTTATTGAAATAAAGTTATCAAAATATTTTAAAATGTATATTCATTGATTGAAGATCAAGAACTATTGACTAGAGCTTGAAAGGACCACAATGGTCATTTAGTCCAACCTTTTTATTTCAATGAAGAGAAAACTGAAGCCCAGAAATATTAAGTGACTTACCCAAGGTTACATGGTTAGTAACAGGGGAGAAATTTGAACAGAGGTCCTTTGAGTTCAAAGCCAGATCCTGCAACTCTGCTCCTCTGCTTCCCTTGCTATTTGATGCTCTGCTTCTCCCCACCTCCAGGTTCTATCTTTAAAACTCTTCAAGATTCAAGTCAGACTTCCATGAAGTCTTTCCTGATCACCCCCAATTAGACTCAGTCTTTCTCCCTCCTCAGATATCTCATAGTACTTTGTTTATTCC
This sequence comes from Gymnobelideus leadbeateri, assembly GCA_011680675.1. Taxonomy (NCBI): domain Eukaryota; kingdom Metazoa; phylum Chordata; class Mammalia; order Diprotodontia; family Petauridae; genus Gymnobelideus; species Gymnobelideus leadbeateri. Next base: position 25,861 of record WOXC01004192.1, on the reverse strand, counting down.
AATTTGTGTTATGTGTTCACAGCCCAGTCTTTTCTCTTCTATTAGATTATAAACTCTGATCAGATATAGTTGCAAGGACATATATATATATATATATATATATATAATGTATGTATGTATATTACTCATTTTATGATGTATATGTTTATATGTGCAATTCCCTTTGGCCTCCAAGCTCCTGATGAGTAGGGATTGTTTCATTCTTTTTTTTTTTTTTTGAGGGAGGAGGGCAGGGCAGTTGGGGTTAAGTGACTTACCCAAGTTCACACGGCTAGTTTTGTGTGTGTGTCAAGTGTCTGAGGTTGGATTTGAACTCAGGTCCTCCTGACTCCAAGGCTGGTGCTTTATTCACTGCGCCACCTAGCCGCCCCTGTTTCATTCTTCTTACTCATCCTCCCAATGCTTAACATAGTGCCTGATACATAGTAGACACTTAATAAATACTTGTTGATGAATTTATTGAAGGAGGAGCTAGTAGTGGGGTGGAAGAAGTGATCATTTTTAGACTTTTTGAATTTAAAGTGCCAGTGTTCACTATGATCAATTACTAGGTTCTATTGTAAATCTATAGGTATGGTTAGGTTACATAGTGCCTTGTACATTATGGGCATTTTATATACATTTGATGTCATGAGATTGCTTGTCCTGACAGTAAAATAGTTGTGCTTTTAGCTACTTTTTGTGCTTTTATGCCTAGTTTTGTAGTTTTTTAAAAAGTTTCTTTGATGGAAGGTGTTTTAGGTCTTATTAGCTATATCTGTTGTCAGCCATCTTTTCTTGCTGCCTGTTACCTTTCAGTAGGTTTCTTTCATTACATTTCTTTGCGGAAATCAAACAAACCAAGCCTTTTAAAGAAATTGTATATAAGTATAGAAGATGTATACAATAAAGTTAAGAAAACAAGGCATTTGTTTGGGGTTTCAATTAGAGGTCTCTAATGAAGGAATAGACACGCACATGCACATTAATACTTAGGATGACTGAGGATATCTCCATGACGTGGTTTAGGGAGTCTCTCCAGGCCTGATTACTTCTGAACCATCCATCCTTTGTTAAAGATTAATATTAAATCTCAACACTTGGGGTGGCCTATTTTTCTATTATTTAAATCTAGACAATGAACAAAGCATGATTTGTAGCATTTCTGAAGTATAAGTGCTCACAATGAAAATTTAATCATCAGTTCCTGAGAGCCAGTTTGAGCTGGCTCCAGTATGCCCCTGGACCCTGTCCTCTGAAACACAAAATAACTACAAAAGATTTTTCTTTTGAAAAATGGTATTTGGACTTAGATTTACAATCTTGCAAACTTTCTTCTGCTGTGACTTTTGAAAGCAGTAGGTCTACATGTTGCTGTTGCCAAGGACCCAAAGTCAGACAAAGATCTTGCAACAACTTGGCCAGTTAAAAGCCTAGAGACTTGTGTGTGTGTGTGTGTGTGTGTATTGGGTGGGATGAGTAATTTTTGTTTCCTTTTTCTTTTTCATGCATCAAGGATCTTAAAAATTCCCATGATAACACTAAGTTTGAAAAAAAAAGAAAAAAACAGCCTGGTTTTCTGTAGTATATTATTAGCCCTATGGAACATGCCTGACTTAACCAGAGTTTCACCATGTTTTATTTGAGGTTACCCATTTTCCACTCTTGTAGCTCCTAAGGGAAAACATGATGGTTTCAGTAAACCTTGAAGTCACTAGAAGCACATAGTTTCTGTTCATAAGTGTTCTTTGTAGGGTTTCCCATCCAGCCTAACCCAAATGTCTATAGAGAGGCACTTGCAGATGTCTGATGGGATGAGATTTTTCCATTTCATCACTGTAAGGTTGATTCAGTGTAGGGGTGGCTAGGTGGCGCAGTGAACAGAGAAATGGCCCTGCAGTCAGGAGGACCTGAGTTCAAAGCTGGTGTCAGACACTTAACACAAAAACTAGCCATGTGGCCTTGGGCAAGTCACTTAACCCCAATTGCCCTCCAAAAAGCAAAAAAAAGGCCAAAGTCTTCCACTGCATCTGGGGCCATCTCTAGTTTCGGGCAGCTAGGTGGCACAGTGAGTAAGAGCACTGGTCCTGGAGTCGGGAGGACCTGGGATCGGCTCCAACCTCAGAAAATTAGCACCCACACATAAATAATAACTAGCTATCTAGCTGTGTGACCTTAAGCAAGTTGCTTAACCCCAATTGCTTTTTTTTTTAATTGATTCAGTGCAGTATGAGATTATTACAGTGACTTCATATGAATTAACTGTGAAAGGATATCCTACCAAGGAAATGGTGCCCTAGATAGAATCTTATTTACAATCTTAAACATTAATAAATAGAGTTGAACCATATGTCAGAAAGAGAGTGAAAGAGAGAGCGGGGGAGAGGGGGAGGAGAGAAAGAGAGTGAGAGTGAGAATGAGCATGAAAGAGAGAGGAGAGAGAGAAAGAGAGAAGCAGGGAAGGAAAGATGCAAATTAATGTGTTTTAAATGCAGGTTTTTAATTTTCTAATTTCGTGCACAAATTGCAGCAGCAAACAGAACCAGATTCATAAAGTGAAATTCAAATTTGTTTGATTGGTTTAGAGAGCTTTGATGACTATTCTTCTGACACTGTCATTAATATGATTATGTTCAGGTGGAAGCTTCTGGTCAGCTTAAATAATATTTAGTTCATCTAAGGCAATTTAGTTATGAGACTGTGGACAAGCATTAATTAACAACTACCATTTCCCTCTTTTCCCTGGAGTTCTGTTGTACAAGACAGATGAGTTTGTTTGTTTTAATAGAAAGTTGAGAGATGCAGGGGTATTTTAAAAATTTAATAGAACTTGGCATGTGTTTAAATATGAAGAAGCCCAGATTACTTTAAAAAGAAGTCTCATTACCCTGCTACAGACAGGTGAATTCAATGGGACTGACTCTTCTTGATTTTCTTGAAATTCTGTCTGTTGAAATCACTCCTTTTCTGCAACCTAGGTTGGGTGCCATCTCCTCCATGAATCTTTCTCCACGCACCTCAGCTACATAAATACCTTAAAGCATTTTGCCTGGATCCCTCCTTCAGTCAATCAACATTTATTAAATAACTATGTGGCAGGTACTGTTCTAGACTCTAGGGATACACACACACACACACACACACACACAAAACCAAAACCCAACAAAAGTCCCTACCCTCTGGGAACTTTCAGTCTATCTAGTGGAGACAATATTGAGGATTAAATGTGTATTCGAAATGGATAGGAAATAGAAGGTGACTTCTAGGGAAGGGGATTGGATTATATAGAAGATAATAACCTTGCATTTTAGGAAAACCAGTCTGGCAGATGTGGAAATGATGAAGTAGCGAGAAAAGGCAGGGGGATCAAGTAGGAGGCTTTTGCAATAGTCTAGACAAGAGGTGATAAGAGCTTGAAATTAATGTGAGAGTGGGAGCCTGTGTGAGTGGAAGAGAAGACAAATGTGATAGGCATTGTACAAGTAGAAACATCAAGATTTGGCTACTGAATGGATATTTGTAGTAAGATTGAAGAGTTTAGGTTATACATTATCTTGCTCTCCCTAGTATCATAGTTATTCACATTCCTACATTTCTCTCCTATTAGATGATAAATTTCATGAGAGTAAATTCTCTGACTAACACTAAGCCTTGCATCTTATAGACACTTAATATGTTTTTTGTTGAGTGACTGAATAGGACCAAGCCTAAACCTGTAAATTCTTTGGAGGAACTGAATAAGTCTTTTCATTGTAACCTATAGCAAAGGTCAAAGATGTTAGATCTGTAATACAACTCTTTGATGGGTGAGCCTTCCAAATTTTGTTTGCATTTATCATCTGGCAAAACAGATGAACTTATGACTGATGCTTAAGTTGGTTGATGTCATTCCTACATATCTATCATTTCCAGTCCAATCCATCATCAGTCTGAGACATGCATGGAAACAGGCAAGTGGGGTTGCTGATGCCAGATGTTTGTGAACCTACAACTCTCTCAAACCATCTCCTTCTCCTAATAGAAGTAGGAATTGGGTGGTGTTTCTTCCTAATATGTTTGGGAACTAAAGTTTGTCTGAAGTTTATTGCTTTCAGAGAAATACAAAATTTTGTGGGGAGCATAAGAGAAAAGATGGGTTCTGTCCCTTTCCCTTTGGGCACATCTCTTGAAATCAACTTGAAATTTATTATCCACTTAAAATGTATGCCATGTAATATAACATATAATACATATTATATATGATATTTATGTGATTTATAATATACGTAATATAATATAAAACACAACACAACATACTGTATTCGGTAATGAATGAAAAACAAAAGACATGAATTCTTTTATAAAATGAACAAACCAGAAAATATAGTTTGCTTATTTTTATCCTGCCTTCTTAGCTTAGAAGAGGATCCTCTTCTGAAAAAAAGGCCCCAAATCAGGGGAGTAGCCAAAATGGCAGCATAGAAGCGGGAAAACTCCCTGTGCTTCCCCCATAACCACCTCAAATACCTATAAAAATGACTCTAAACAAACTTTAGGGCTAAAGAACCCACAAAGTTACAGAGAAAAACAAACCTCCTGCTGAAGACAGCCCAGCAGGTAGACAGGAAGGGGCCATCACAGCACACTGGGAGCAGAGCCCAGCCCTTTCCCTGCCCCCCAGCCCACAGTTTTAGCCTCAGGGCAGCCAACCAGCCATGACTAGATGGACTTCAGGAGAGTGGATCACTTGCAGCTGTGGCCGTTTCCAGAATTATCAAGCCATACATGCCAAAGACAAAGTGAGAGGTCAGTGGACTTTGGGAACATGGGGTCTGGGACTGTGGTCTGGCCTCTGCCCCCAAGAGGGAGAAGTGATTAAGGTGTGGCTGGCGCATAGCAAATTTAGAGATCCTGGGGGACCAAGCGACCAGTCTGAGGGATAATTGCTCTTGCTTTAACCTGCTTGAATCTGGATTGCTGTCTAGGGTGGAGGTCCTGGGGTGCATGACCAGGTGCCAAAGCCAGTGGAGGCTTCTGAGAGGGCACCCAACTAATAGCTCCAGAAGCTCAGAAAACTCCAGCAATTTGGGACAAAGCTCTCCTGTCTGGAAGCAGAGTTCTACTGTGGCAGAAAGCTCAAAAGTCAAGTAATTAAGTGGCAACATGAACAATCCAAAGAAGCAAAGGAAGCACAGCAGTCTGACTTTGGATTCCTTTTTTGGGGACAAAAAGGATCAAAGCATGGAATAGGAGGAAGACAACAAAGTCAGAATTCCTGCACCAAAAGCTTCCAAGAAAAAATATGAATTGGTTACAGGCCATAGAGGAGCTTAAGAAGGATTTTGAAAACTAAATAAGAGAAATGGAGGAAAAATTGGGAAGAGAAATGAGTATGATGCAAAAAAATCATGGAAAGAGAGTCAACACCCTGACTGAAGAAAAGAATACCTTAAAAATAGACTAACTCAAATGTCAAAAGAGGTTCAAAAAGGCAATGAGGAGAAGAATGCCTTAAAAAGCTGAATCTTGGGGGCGGCTAGGTGGCACAGTGAGTAGAGCGTCGGCCCTGGAGTCAGAAGGACCTGAGTTCGGATCCGACCTCAGACATTTAACGCACACACAAAAAAACAAAAACCTAGCCGTGTGACCTTGGGCAAGTTACTTAACCCCAATTGCCCTCTAAAAAGGCAAAAAAAAAAAAAAGCTGAATCTTAAAAAGATGGGAAAAGAATCTCAAAAGCCCACTGAAGAGAATAATTCCTTCACAATTAGATTGGAACAAATGGAAGCTAGTGACTTTATGAGAAATCAAGATGCTGTTAAACAGATCCAAACAAATGAAAGAATAGAAGGCAATGTGAAATATCTCATGGGAAAAACCACTGACCTAGAAAATAGATCCAAGAGAGATAATTCAAAAATTTTTGGACTACCTGAAAGCCATGATCAAAAAAAGAACCTAGAAATCATCCTTCAAGAAATTCTCAAGGAAAATTGCCCTTATGTTTTAGAACCAGAGGGCAAAATAGAGGCTGAAAGAATCCACCGATTACCTCTTGAAAAAGAACCCCCCCCCCCAAAAAAAAAAAAACTCCTAGGAATATTGTAGCCAGGTCCCAGAGTTCCCATATCAAGAAGAAAATATTATAAACAGCCAAGAAGAAACAATTTCAATATTGTGGAAACACAATCAGGAAAACATAGGATCTGGCAGCTTCTATATTGAGGGATCAAAGGACTTGGAATATGATATTCTGGAGGGCAAAGAAGCTTGGATTAAAACCAAGAATCACCAATCCAGCAAAACTGAGTATCATGTTCCAGGGGAAGATAGGGTCATTCAATGAATTAGAGGACTTTCAAACATTCTTGATGAAAAAACCCGAGTTCAATAGAAAGGCTGGCATTCAGATACAAGAAGCAAGAGAAGCATGAGAAGGTAAACAGGGAAAAGAAATCATAATGAACTTATCAAAGTTGAACTATTTACATTCCTATTTGGAAAAGCAATAATTGTAACTTATGAAACTTTTCTCAGTATGAGAATAGTTGAAAGGAATATAAATGCGTGTGTGTATATATATGTATACATACATGCATATGTCTATATAGGAGGGCATATGGATATATGAATACATATGTGAGTGTGTATATATATGTACAGGTATATATAGACAGAGGGCACCAGGATCAGTTGAATAGGAAGGGATGATACTTAAAAGATGAAATTGAGAGGTGATAGAGGAATATAATGAGAGGAGATGGGGAGAGACAGAATAGGATAAACTATCCCATATATAAAAGGCAAGGGAAAACTATTACAATGGAGGGGAAGAAGAGGAAGGCAAAAGGGAATGGGTCAACCTTACTCTCATTGAATTTGGCTTACGGAGGGAATGACATATACACTAAATAGGGTATCTCACCCTATAGCAGAGTAGGGGGAAAGGGGATGAGAGGAGGGATGATGGAGGGGAGGGCAGTTTGGGGGGAGGGAAGTTGGAAGAACACACTTTTGAAAAGGGACAGGGTCAAAGTATAAAATAGAATAAGTGGTGGGCGGGATAGGATGGAGGGGAAATATAGTCAGTCTTTCACAGTATATCTACTGTGGAAATGTTTTGCATAGCTACACATGTACAACCTATATTGAATTGCTTATCTTCCCAGTAAGGGTGGGTGAAGAGGAAGGAAAGGAAAGAATCTGGAATTCAAAGTTTTAAAATCAAATATTTAAATATATATATATATATATATATATATATATGTATTATTTTATTTTCTTACATGCAACTGGGAAATAAGATATACAGGAACTGTGGTATAGAGATCCATCTTGCCCTACTGGAAAATCTGAGGGGGGATGGAGGAGTTTATAGGAGAGAGCAGATTGGAGGAGGGGGTATATAGTGGGAATACTGTTTTGGAGTGGTGGGTAGGGGAAAGATGGGGAGAAAATTTTTAACTCAAAATCTTGTGGAAATGATGTAAACTAAAAATAAACCTAAAATTTAATTTAAAATAAAGAAATAAATGCTCAAAATCTACAAAAGTTTTAGAAGTTTGGTTTCTAGGTGAAAAGGCAGAGTGCTAACTCATCTCCTCATCAATGTTGATGGCAGAGAGTTTTTTAATTACTTTCAACTTTAGTCTAAAGTCTTGTCTAAGTGTATTAAAGTAGGAGGGAATTTTGCCCTCTGTGTTCCTGACTTGTGAAGAGTAAAAGGGGAAATGGTTCTGCTAGTGAAATGCGCAGTGTGTAGTTGGCAACCAGAGAGTATTCGCTGAGTAGATGGATGAGTGAATTAGCAGGGAATTAACTGTTGGTTAATTGAGATCCTCACCTGAGTCCCCTCATAAATAAGGAGTACTGAATCATATGATGCCTATATAGATGAGCATCTTGGAGAGAATTCATGTGGCCATATCTGTGATGTGCTTTGAGTTCTAAAGAAACAGATTTTCTTCACCAGCCATTTAGTTTCTGCTGCTTTGCTTCGTTAACTTTTGTTAACTGTTAACTTCTTGTGTTTTGTGTTCATGAGTTGTATTCTGTAGTCCAGTGAAATTGTGTTTCTTATTGTTCCTCATGTATGATATGTATGACAGTTCTATGCCCTTAGTTCCTAGAATTCATTCCTTTCACAACCTTACCTCTCAAATCTCTAAATCCAACATTCTGTTATCCCAGAACGAGATTTCAGTGAAAACTGAGACTGGACTAACTAGAATGACTTTATGAATCCTGTCAAATGAGACCAAACACAAAATATTGAGGAATATAAAATCTCTATTCAAGTAACCTCTTCTATATGAAGCCATTTTGGCTTTTCTCAGCTACTAGTGCTTTTCTTCCCATGACCTCCAATTATTTTGAATTCATGTTGTACATATTTGTATACTTACATGTTTCTCCTAATAGAATATAAGGTCCCTGAGGCAGAGCCTTTTACTTTTATTTTTCACATAGTACATAGGTACATAGGAGATGCTTAAATACCTATAGATTGATCTCTTGATTGCCTCTCCAACTGTATTATAAACTTCTGAGATAAGATCTTATGTCTTACATGTTTTTGTATCCTTAGTGGTGCCTTATAAATAGTAAGTTCTTAGTAACTATTTGATTAACTGATAGGTGTTGGGGGAAAAAAAACACAAGAAAATAAGAAATAAATAAAAACAAGAAAACTGTAGACTATCTGAAACCCACAATGACTACTATCTATAGGACATTCCAGGGCTGACTAAGCATTCATTGGACCTATTCCTTCTATTGAAATATATGTCCTTTAGGCAGACAGCTTTGTACTGCTGACTTTTCTGGCTTCTTAGTTTGCTATTCCTTATAAATAGTGTTCTTATTCTTATTAATAGTAAATTCTTTTGTGGTCAAAAGAAAATCAGAATTGTAACAGTGATTGGTCTGATGATCTATCATCAACATCAACACCATCATTGTCATCATCACAAGCATTGAGGCAGACCAAAGTTAAGTGACTTCTCCAGGGTCATGCAGTTAGTGACTATCTGAGGCTTTGAATTCAATTCCTTGTAGATGGAGATATAAATCTTGGATGGAGTAGGGAAGAAGACCTAGGTTCAAGTCCCTCTTCTGACGCATATTATCTATGTGACCCTGAACAAGTATAATAGTAATGAAATTTGAAGATCCCTTTGTATTCCCAAGATAACAGGTACTTAGCACTTAGTTTCAAATTAAGCCTCTGTAAAGAAACAAGGTATAAACCCATGTTGCTGATGTAACAGGAAGGGGCTGAACAGGGAGGAGCTAATACTGTATATAAGGAAAAGCCCCAGCTGGGGGAGTCAGAATTTCTTGGGGTAAGCACCGTGGAGGCAGAGCAGCTGTTGCCAGGGTGAGAGAGAGAATTTCTCCCAGCAAGCATCTGGAGGCTGGGCTCCTACTGCTGGACTGAAGACTGAACTAAGAATTGAGAAGAGAAATGAGAATTGAGAACTGAGACAATTTCTTGGAGCAAGCTGCGTGGAGCCTGGATAAAGTAATTTTGACTTTGAGAACAGAACTTGTGGTGGTGGAGCTTCTTCTAAGAGCCAGCCAAACTCCTTCCAAAGACTTCCAAGGCCAGCTAGAGCTGCCGAAGACTGAGGAAGCATGACTGTGGTACCTGTACTTTGTACAAATGTTGTTATGACTTTGTTAATGTTCATGAATGTTATTGTGGCTTTGTTAAGCCTTTTCTTCCCAGGAACAGAGACTGTGAGAGATTTGAGGTGGACTGGATACTGCAAGCTTTAGTATGGAACAGGAATTGCATGGAGAGCTGGAAAAAGAACTGGGAGCTGTCTCCCTTGGAACTCAGGTGGCAGTTGGTTAGATTCAGGCAGGAGCTGGGACCATGGAAGCTAAAAGCCTGCCTCAAGTCAAGATTAAATTTTCTTGAGTAGTAACTGATGAAATTGTAACTTACTTGTGACCTAGGGGTGGATGTCTTTTATGCTGTTCATTACCCCTTAAGAGGGTACTGAGTAGTGACTGTTGAAGTTGTAACTTAATTGTACCCCATGGGTGGATGACTTTGAATTTTATACTTTGTGTGATTGATTTACTGAATGATTGTACTTTGTTTAAAACTATGTGACCACTTTGGTGAAAACTATGTGGCCATTTTAGTGATAAGTTGTTGAGTTGTGACATGGTGAATGCTGTATTTTGATTTTCTGTGAATGTTTTACTCTGATTTGTTATTGAATAAACAGAGAGTTTGCTATACTATGTAATCAGAACCTTGAAAGCTATTTGTAGCAGCAGTCCTCTGGAAAGCTGCTCATGCATGGCTTTACAGCAAGTCATGTAACATCTTAGTGTGCCAAGTAACTTTCTAAGTTGCACAAAAATTATTGATCTACATTGATAGATGGATGGATATGTCTGGACCAAATGAAAAAAGAGAATAAGCAGTTACTATAATAGATTAGGCACCTTGCCTCTTGGGGTTACTTAGGTCAGTTTAACATCAAAGCACAGATAGTATGGATGCATCTTATTTAAGCATTATGGTTCTAAAATTACAAAAAAATAAATAGATGGCTTGAGTTTGATTTCTGTGCCCTATAAACTATGTAGGGGGATTTATGAAATCTGAATTTCTATCCCAAAGTTAAATATTAGATCATAAACTCTTTCAGAGGAAAGGTGGTATTTTTCAATCTTTTCATCGTTAGTGTTTTTCATGTAAGAAAGGTACTAAATGAGGCAAAGAATGCTGTCTTTTACTTAGTTAAAAAAATCAGTCTGGGAGGGGAAGATCCTCAGGGTTTGTGGTCAAAGCAGAAGCAATTGCTATCTAAATTTACTCTGAGCCAGTAGGGCCCAAAAAATGGCTAAGAGAAACTTGGACTGGGACATATTGTTGGCTAGTTAATAACAGCCAGAGTAATTTGGGTTTAAGGGATAACCCTTAAGAAAGAAATTACCCTATAAACCATATCTTGTGAGGTTTCAGCCTTAATCATTGAATGGACATTGCCCCAATCAAACTGAGACATGGGACAGACCTTACCTTAAAAAGACCAAGGTCTCCCACTGCATTGACGATCATCTCCAGTCATCCTGATCTATATCTTGCCACTGGACCTAGATAGCTTCAGAGGAGAGAGTGAGGCTGGTGACTTTGCTCAGCCTTCCTTCACTTAAATTCAGTTCACTTGCAAGTTATTGCATAACTTTCCTGATGCCGTGGTCCTCTTCAAGAAGGACAAACAACAATATCAACAGCTTTTTATGTAATGTAGTATGAGTAGGATCATAGGATCTGGGGAGAGAATAGATTTCAGAGAACATAGAATTTGTCAATCAGTCAACAAGCATTAATTAAAAATTGACTAGATTTGGAATTGGAAGGGATCTTGGTTGAACCTCTTTATTTTGTAGATGGCAGAAACTGAGACAAGAGAAGGAAGATGCCTTGCCCAATATAACAAAATAGGAAGTAGCAGACATAAGGATGTGAACCCAGGTCTTTAAACTCTATGGCCATCATGTTTTCCTTTATTACATACTACTTGTGCTGTGTTTAATGAATGATTGTTGAGCTGAAAGTAACAGATTTGACTTATTTCATGACCATTGTACTTCTTGAGCTTCCTTCCAAGTGTGATGGCTGTATTATCTTGTAATTGAGTTGCTTCTTGTATAGGTACATGTATAGAAATCTATTTTTCCTGAAAACCTTGCCAAATTTCCATAACTTCTGAAAACTGTTCTATTTTTGTACTCAGTTATTTCACTCTACCTCAAAATCCTGAAATCATTAAAAAGAAATGGTAAGTGATTACAATAATTCTTTAAGCTCTCAATTAATGTGTGGTTCAGATTGTCAAAACATGATAGAAAAACACATTTTGCCAGCCAATTGACTTTTTTGCTTTACAGATGATAAAAGAAAGCTAAATGGGATTTGAAAAAACAAAACAAGACTCATATTTTTTAGGATGTGATCCTTACCTTGTAATTTTGCCACCATCATGACTTAGAAAAAATATTAAAGGGCTAGGTTTTTAAAATGGTAATATGTGGTGAGAGCTACAATTCTCTTAGAACATGTATTCCTCAAATTTTATATTTTGGTCTCTTGTGATATGATCCATAAAATCACACTATCTGGTCCAGGCTCTGTTTTCATTGAAATCTTGGTTTTGGATAATGGGGGATAAAATTTTTTAAGAGCTCATTTGACATAAGTGTACATCATCATCATCATTATTGCTATAATTATTACTAATATCTAGTCTTCCAGAAAATATAGGACATGATGAATCATTTTGCAACATAATATAGTACAAATACCACTGGATTGACTTGTGGTCCCAGTCCTGACCCTTATTGTATGACCTTAGTTAGGGTAATTCACCTACTTGAACTGAATTACCTCCTTGATATATTGAGGGTCCCGAACTTGACTGTCTCTAAAAGAAACTCAACATTCTAAGTCTCTTATTTATCCAGGATAGTTATTTTTCTCAATGACTAAAATAACCTATGGGAGAAGATTATATTTCTTTTTTTTTTTTTAAAGCCTAGTATAATCAGATGGCACTGAAATATTTGGTCTGTATGATTCACTTCGGCTCATCTATAAAGCTGTGGGGTACAAAAAATCAAATTTCTCTGACATATGTGCCACAGTTAGCCTTTGGGGAACCAGACGTGGGTATTATGAAGCTTTATCTTATTTTAGGCTACCCAGAGAGACCCAGGAATGAGCCAGAGATGAGTTTAATGAGGACAATTGAAAAAGCTAGTTGTGATGCCAGGAGAAGGCAAGTTTGTAAAGCACTGCCTTTGTGCTACTGTTGGCATCTCTTATTTCTATGTAAATTTACTAATATACTCAAACATAAGAAAAACAGAATGAGGGAAGCAAAAACCCTTTTCAGAGAAGCCATTTCTTGAAAAATTTCTTGAAGCGGGTATGGCTATTTGCTGTTGCCTGTATGCTATTTTCTATGAGAAAATTGAATCCAAGAAATATTCTTTTTGGTGCTTCCTCAGCTCTGGATGTCTTTACAAATATACTGTAGCTAGGGCCCAAGTATTTGTGTTCCAAATGAGCTCTTAAAAGATTTGATCCCCTGTTATCCAAAACCAAGATTTCAATGAAAATAGAGCCTGGACCAGCTAGCGTGATTTTATGGATCATATCACAAGAGACCAAATATAAAATTTGAGGAATACATTTTCCAAGAGAATTGTAGCTCTCACCACATATTACCATTTTAAAAGGCTAGCACTTCAATATTTTTTCCAAGTCATCATGGTGGCAAATTGCTTATATGAATAACTGTCTGACTGAAATTAATGATCGCTAGCAAAGTGAACAATAATACTCAACTTGGAATATATCAGCAAGTTTCTTTCTGTTTAGTGCCTTGGAAAAAAGGGTACCCTGTTTTTAAAAAAGAAAAATTGGTCTGTAGATTTGTAATGCCAACTGACCTGCTAAGACAGAAAGGTGAACGAGAGATGTTTGTTAGTTCATGAGCTATGCAGCTAATTTTCAGGGTACTGCCTTGATGTTAATAAGGGTGAATTGTGTGCTAACCTCCTCACATGCTGGGTTTCGAAGTTTTGAAGGGCTATTTGTCACATTACAAGATGACAAATTTGGAAAACATTCTGGCCATGGAACACTTGGGGACAGAGAGAAAGCCTAAATTCTAATCCCATCTTTGCTATGGGTGCCCACAGCATCCATCAGTAGTCCTTGAACCCTACTGAGACTCTGTTCTTCATAAGTGAAGAAAACTGACCTTGCCTTTGGGCAAAATACCCCTGCAGCATTTGTAAAATGGAGAGTGGTGAATATTAAAATATGAAGAGGTTGAATATAATAAAAATTGTTAAAGTAGCTTTTGTTTCTCTCCCTCCCACCCCCCTCTCTTTCTCTCTCAGTTCTTGCAAATGAATTCTTTCCATTGCATAATGAAAAATCTTAGTTACTATATTTTTAATTATCTGGTGCAGTTCTCTGGAGCTGTTTCTGCCTCTATAGGTCCCTGTGTGCTGTAGGCAAAAGTTCAAGGGATGGCAGAGGTTCTAGTCTGACAATTGAATTGGAACCCAGAAAACAAAGTTCAAGACTACTTCAGTTGAAAGAATGGGTAGTCATGGCCTGAGGGGAGAGAAGATAATTTATGCCTTTCAGTTTTTCAGTAATAGATTCTGTTTTATCTGATTTATTAGGTACTGATTGGCAAGTAAGTGAGTGCAAACCCGAATAGCCTTCTATATCTAGCTGATCCTAGAGAACCAGACTAGGATTCTAGCTGTCCAGTGACTTCTAGCATTTCCATAATCTCTACTGCTGCCCTACACATCCTTCCCTTTCCCCCTAATCCTCTTCTTAGGAGAAAAGTACTCAAATCAGAACTACCTTTGCTTCTGAAAAGGGCATGTTAATATAATTCTGACTTCCCAGAATAAAATACTCTTTTCTGGCTACCTGTCCTCTACACATGCTGTCTTTTCCTATTAAAATGTGAGTTTTATGAGAACAAGGGCTATCTTACTTTTGTATTTTCATCCTCAGAGCTTAGCCACAATGTTTGATCCATACTAAGCAGTTATCATACACTTTTCATTAATTTTGCATCGCATAGATAGTATAGTGGAGTACAAAAAGCTGTGGGTTTAAATTAAGTTCCAAGTTATAATTTCATTTCTGTCACTACCTGTGTGTCCTTTGGAACATCACTTCACCCCTGTGCTCCTTTCCTTATCAGTAGAGTTTGGCTAGAATCAGGGGTTCTTAACTCTTTGAAGTCCTGGGCTCTTTTGACATCTGGGGAAATTTATTGAACCTTTCTAAGAGTGATTGTTTCATATGCACAAAATATAATACACAAAATTTCAAAGGAAATCAATGATATTGAAATGTAATTGTACAAATATTTTGCAAAAATGTTCACAGGTCTCAGAACTCAGTTCACAACTCCCAACCTAGATGGTCTCTGTGGATCCTGCCAGCTCTGAAACCTGTATTTTAAGAAACATATATTATGAAGAAATACTATGAACATCTCTTTTATATTTCACCAGATATGGCCTTTTTTGAAGTGAGGTATGAAGTCATACATGAAATATGTAGAGACATATATATTGTATAGATATGCATATTTACATTATTTAGAATTATACCTATATACATCTTTATAAATATACCTATATCTAATTTATACCAATGACTTTTTAAAAAAATTGTTTTTGGATCAATAAGGATAGAATAGAATTCTACTAAATCTTAATGCATTTTTTTTCAAAGAAGAAAGAAAAGCCTGGCTTAATGTATGTTTAGTAGTTTAGTAGCTTTCAAGTGAAACAATGAAGCAATGGGAAATGAGATACATGTACTTTTAGTGACACCAAGAGAAGACAATATTGAATAACTGAAGGGTTTGTGTATTTGTTTGTTTTTAACCTAAAATCTAAAATATTCCATTAGGGGCATTTGCTACTTTAGAGATTTGGGGACTCTTGCCCTGCTTAGGGTTTGGTGGATGGGTTAGAGTTACAGTTTGAGTAGATTACATTCCCCCAAAGGCATCCCTCTCCAACCTCCCCCTATGTTATGCAGCCCATTTTCTCTTTGTTCTGGGGAATGTGTAGGACAGGTCTTTATGAAGAAAAACAAAGATTCAGATAGGAGTGAAAGTAGAGTAGATAACCTTAATAATCTCATATCTCATTATAATAATCTTAATATCTCTTTAGATAACCTTAAAATCACTATTGAATTTGAATCTGAGATCTGAATGTTAGCTCTTGAGCAATGTGACCAGTTTTCAGACTTATGCCTCAGTGTTAGAGAGAAACTAAATTTTTAACCCATTTTTTTTCACATTTAAATTGGTAGAAGGCATAAAATATCCCTTTATCTAAAACAATAAGTAAATGCAAATTTAAATAAGAATGTTATAAGAATAAATCTTTTATGTGTTCACTGATTTCTTATATGGTCTTTTAATTAAGTCATTCACTAGAACAGAAGGAATGTAGAGAATGGCTAGAAAATGGACATTCTATTTTGAAAGTAATTCCTCACTCCCCCCCCCCCCCAAATATATCCTGGGGCAGGTGATGGGTAGGCTGTCATGATATCCTGTCTTACCTGACAGACTCTTTTAATCAAAACTTTAGTTCAGAGGAGTTCAGAGTACAGCTTCTGTAGTATTTCTGGCTTGCAAGAATCAACTTGCTGAGCTCATTTCGTGACTGTTTGTAATTTTTTTTTGTATAATACACTTAAGATTTTTTATTTATTTAAAAACACATGCACAGGAGAATAGCTATTAAATACATTCATTGCCAAAAGGCCAGAGGGCCAATGTATAACATTATCAGAATAATACTGAACAGACCCAAACCAGAATGGCAGTCTGCCTTAAGACACAATTGAAATTGAGGCACTTTTTCATCAAGAAAAAAAATCAGAAAATTAGGATTTGGCTCTGTCTTATTTATCAAAAGGTATTTTAAGGATTCTAATTAATAACAGTCTTTTTTCTTCTCTGATATAATAATTATGTAATAAATTTCTTTCTTTTCCTTAAAGTAGAGAGAGATTATGGGTATGTAGCATGGTTGTAGAGGAAGAAGTATATTAAAGTGGTAGTCAGCATATTTCTCTGCTAACCAGACATGTGACTTTGAGGTAGTGATTCAACCTCAGTTTCCTCTTCTATAAGATGTGGGTTGGAAAAGTGGGCCTCTGCAAGTATAAGTTCCCATGTTTCTATGGAGTGAGTAGGAAGAACATTGGACTCAGATCTGGAGATCTGAGTTCTAATTCTGATTTTCCCATTAAACAGCTTTTTGATTTTTGTTAGGTTATTGAGTTTCAGTATCCTCAGCTGAAAAATGAAGAGATTAGATTAGAAGATGACTAATGTCCCTTCCATTTCTACCATTCTCTGGTGGAGGATTAACTAGCAATTCAGAATACCTCCCTGTGACATCATGATACATAGTATATTAAATATGTAAGATCTTAGGATGCCAGAGAAAGAAGAGTCCTTCTAGATCCTTTAGTCCACACATCTCATTTTCCAGAGGAAGAAACTGAAGTGCATGGGTGGGAAGTAATGTGTCAAAAGATCAGATAGCTAAAAATGCTTAACATTGACAAGGTGATTTATTAGAAGGAAGGTAAGCTACTCCAGTATCTTTGCCAAGAAGACCCCAGATGGGGTCATGAAGAATGAGACATGACTGAAACAAGTGAAGAACAATAACAAAATTGATATTTATTTAGACTCAAGGCTATTTCACTATGGAACATTACTGCACTATGTTGACCCTCTCTTCTCATTGGTAATTTCCTCCTGGAGACTTCCATTTTGGGGATGGAAAATGCTTCATTCCCCTTCTAACTGTAATTCTGACACTCTGGACTTCTCTACCATGCCATGCCCCCATAAAGGTACTTTCTCTATTCACTCCCACTCCCTTTTCAGTTCTTTATTAGAATATAACTTACTTGAGAGCAAGAACTGTTTCTATTTTGCTTGTATTTATATCCCTCCTACCCACTACAGTGCCTAGCAAATAGTAAATTTAATAAATACTTATTGCCTTGGTGGGCTCATGGAATAGGGAGTAATTTGTCTAGGGTGTCCCCTTCTGTGCAAGGTTCTTTAAGCTGAGAAGTTGGTGAAAAATCCAGCCATATTTTACCATGATTTTTTCCTTCCTCAGTCAAAACCATCTTTTAACATGATAATAATTTAAATTTCAATATTGTTTTAAGAAGCATTTTTCCTGCCAATGGCCCTATGAGGGAAGTTCAAGTATTTTTTTCTAAGAAGTAGTGTTTTACTTATGTATACATTAAGTAATTTTTTTTTTCAAATGCTTTATTAACTTCTGTTTTACATCATTCATTTCCGCCAGATTTTGAGTTACAAATTTTTCCCCCAATTTTCCCCTACCCACCACCCCAAAGCAGTCCCACAAGATATCCCCTTCTCCAATCTGCTCTCTCCCATATCTTCTTCCATACCTCCTTCGACTTTGCCAGTAGGGCATGGTGTATCTCTATGCCCCAATGCCTGTATAACTTATTTCCCAATTACATGTAAAATAGTATTAATAATTGTATTTATATGTTTTTAAACTTTTTATTTTAAAGCTTTGATTTCCAGATTCATTCCCTTCCTCCCTTGTCACACACCCTTACTGGGAAGATAAGCAATTCAGTATAGGTTGTACATGTGTAGCTAGGCAAAACATTACCATAGTAGATATATTGTAAAATAATGACTATATTTCCCTCCCTCCTATCCCACCTCCCACTTGCTCTAATTTCTACTTTGATCCTGTCCCTTTTCAAAATTGGGTGCTTCCCACTTCCTTGCCCCCAAGCCTGCCCTCCCTTCCATCATCACCAGTCTAACAGTCTAATCCCCTTCCCCCCCACTCTCTTGTAGTGTGTATGTCATTTAGTGTGTATGTCATTCCCTCCCTGAGCCAAATTCAATGAGAATAAGGTTTTGCCTTTTTGCCTTCCTTTCCTTCCCCTCCATTGTAACGAATTTCCCTTGCCTCTTCTATATAAGATAGTTTACCCCATTCTGTCTCTCCCCATCTCCTCTTGTTATATTTCTCTCTTACCTCTTAATTTCACCTTTTAAGTATCATCCCTTCCTATTAAATTGGTCCTTTGCCCTCTATCTATGCATACCTGTACACATATAAATACATAATCACATATGTATTCATATGCCCATATACCCTCCTATATAGACATATGTGTGTGTGTGTGTGTGTGTGTGTGTGTGTGTGTATACTTGCATTTATATTCCCTTCAACTATTCTCATAGTTGAGAATAGTTGAAGGGAAAAATTCTGAGAAAAGTTCTATCAGTTACAATGATCATTTTTCCATGTAGGAATATAAATAGTTCAACTTTGATAAGTTCCTTATGATTTCTTTTCCCTGTTTACCTTCTCATGATTCTCTTGCTTCTTGTATCTAAATGTCAGATTTTCTATTCAACTCTGGTATTTTCATCAAAAATGCTTGAAAGTCCTCTATTCCACTGAATGACCATATTTTCCCCTGAAACATGATACTTAGTTTTGCTGAGTAGGTGATTCTTGGTTTTAATCCCAGGTCCTTTGACCTGCAGAATATCATATTCCAAGCCCTTCAGTCCCTCAGTATAGGAGCTGCCAGATCCTGTGTTATCCTGATTGTGTTTCCACAATATTCAAATTGTTTCTTCATTGCTGCTTGTAACATTCACTCCTTGATCTGGGAATTCTGCAACTGGCTATAATATTCCTAGGAGTTTTCTTTCTGTGATCTTTTTCAGGGGGTGGTTGGTGGATTCTTTCAACCTCTATTTTGTCCTCTGGTTCTAAAACATCAGGACAATTTTCCTTGAGAATTTCTTGGGGGATGATTTCTCAGTTCTCTCTTTGATCATGGCTTTTAGGTAGTCCAATAATTTTTAAATTATCTCTCCTGGATCTCTTTTCCAGGTCAGTGGTTTTTCCAATGAGATATTTCACATTGCCTTCTATTCTTTCATTTGTTTGGATCTGTTTAACAGCATCTTGATTTCTCATAAAGTCACTAGCTTCCATTTGTTCCAATCTAATTCTGAAGGAATGATTCTCTTCAGTGAACTTTTGAGATTCTTTTCCCATCTGGCAAATTCAGCTTTTTAAGGCCTTCTTCTCCTCATTGCCTTATTGAACCTCTTTTGCCATTTGGGTTAGTCTATTTTTTAAGGTATTATTTTTCCTCAGTCAGGCTATTGACTCTCATCTCACACTTTTCTTGCATCATTCTAATTTCTCTTTCCAATTTTTCCTCCACTTCTCTTATTTGCTTCTTAAGGTCCTCTATGGCCTGTAACCAGCTTGTATTTTTCTTTGAAGCTTTTGGTGCAGGAGTTCTGACTTCACTGTCTTCCTTCTGTTCCATGCTTTGATCCTTTTTGCCGCCAAAATAGGAGTGTAAAGAATATTCTGTTTATTTTGCTTCCTTTGTCTGCTCATGTTGCCACTCAGTTACTTGAACCCTGGGCTTTTTGCCACAGTAGGACTCTGCCACCAGAGAGGGGAACTTCCTTCCCAAACGCTGGAGTTTTCTCAGCTGCTGAAGGTATTAGTTGGTTGGCCTCTCTGAAGCCTTCACGTGCTCTAGTAAGCTGGTCAAATACCCCAGGACCTCCACCTTAGATAGCAGTCCAGATCCAAGTAGGTTAAAGCAAAAGCAATTACCCCTTAGACTGGTCACTTGGTCCCCCTGTACTCTGCAGGCCAGGAGCTAAATCTGCCATGTGGGGATGGCTGCATGGCCGAAGCTTGTCAGTGGCTTCTTGCCCTGAGGAAAAGGCTGACACACTCGGAACTACTGGATCCCAAAGTCCATACTACACTAACCTCTAACTTTGTCCTTTGCATCTATGTGTTGATAGTTCTGGAAACCAACACAGCTGCTGGTGATCTGGAGACCCTCTGGGTTGATCTGGCCCGCCCTGGGGCTAAAACCTCAGTGTGGGGCTGGGCTCGGCTGCCAGAGTGTTGGGCTGGCTGATTCCTGCCAGCCTTCTTGTCTGTCCTCAGCAGGAGGTTAGTTTCTTTGTGTCATTTTGTAGGTTTTGTAGCTCCAAAGTTTTTTCAGAGTCCCCTTTTACATGAATGGGGGAGGTGGAAACAAGTTCAAATATCATTAATCTCATTTTATTGATAAGGAAACTGAAACTGAGACACTGAGAGTGGATGTAAGTTGTGTATAGTCACACAGCTAATAATTGTTAGATCCAGAAACTCCAATCCACCATATCCACTATATTGTACTGCCCCCTGCCATAGAGAGATAAAGGTTGCTCATCTTAGTTGTTCCTGTAGTGGATGCTATGCCCCCTGCATTCTGTTGGGAAGTATAGGATCTTGTGTGTTGTTGGTCCTCAGTCATGACAGTGAAAATTACTGATGCCAAGAAAATTGAAAAAGCATAGGAAAGGGTGCATTTTGTATATGAGGAAGGAAAATGGAAAAGTCTCTCTGTCTCACGGACCTTTAATTGTGGCAGATTAGATTTATGACCAGTAAGTTGTTTGCCAATTTGTTTAACTAAAAGTGGTTCATATTGGAATGATCTACTTTTACCCTTGTTCTTCTTTCCCTTGACCATTTGGAAGGGAATGGCTTTAATATGCCATATCTGTTGTCACCTTTCAGATTCAGGGTCAAAAAAGCACATGATGAAATGGCCTTTTGTGTGGAAATTACCTAGCCCTCAGTGGCACAGTTCAGCAAATTTGCTATAAGGAGAATAGCTTTGGCAATATTTAGTGGACCAGGCTGACATTAGCAATCTTGTCTTGCTTTTTCTTTGTGGAAAGAATAATCATAGCTCCTACTTCTCAACTTTTTGTCTTCACCATATGGTTGTCATGCTTAAGTTGCACTGGGCCTTATATATTTGACAATAACTTTCTAAGCCTTCTCAGTGGGAAAAGACCACCAGGGTCAAATGCCCTGAAATATTCCTGAAATGATATGTTATTGAGCATTGAGAAGAGGACTCTTGTGGTAGCAGAGTGCAGAAGGAGAAAATTTGGGGGTGGAGCCAAGATGGCAGCATAAAAGCAGGAAAACTCCGTATGCCCCCTCCATAACCACCTCAAATAACTATAAAAAAAGACTCTAAACAAACTTTAGGGCTACAGAACCCACAAAGTGACAGAGAGAAACAAACCTCCTGCTGAAGACAGCCTAGCAGGCCAACAGGAAGAGACCATCACAGGGCACTAGGAGCAGAGCCTAGCCCCATGTGAGTCCACGGTTTTAGCCCCAGGGTGGCCTGACCAGCCGTAACTAGAGGGACTTCAGGAGAGTGGATCACCAGCAGCTGTGGTGGTTACCAGAATTATAAACCCATAAGTGCCAAAGACAAAATGAGAGGTCATTGGATTATAGGGGGACCAAGCGACCAGTCTGACAGGTAATTGAGCTTGCTTTAAGCTGCTTTGATTTGGATTGCTGTTTAGGTCAGAGGTCCTGGGATACATGACCAGGTGCCAGAGCCAGTAGAGACTTCTAAGACGGCACCCAACTAATAGCTCCAGAAGCTGAGAAAACCCCAGCAATTTGGGACAAAGCTCTCCTTTCTGGAAGCAGAGTTCTACTGTGGCAGAAAGCTCAAAAGTCAAATAATTGAGTGGCAACATGAACAAGTAAAGGATTCCTTTTTTGGGGACAAAACGGATCAACGCATGGAACAGGAGGAAGACAACAAAGTCAGAACTCCTGCAACAAAAGAAGAAAATAACACCTTAAAAAATAGACTAACTCAAATGGCAAAAGAGGCTCAAAAAGCCAATTTGGATAAGAATGCCTTAAAAAGCTGAATTTGCCAAATGGAAAAAGAATCTCAAAAGCTCACTGAAGAGAATAATTCTTTCAGAATTAAATTGGAACAAATGGAAGCTAGTGAGTTTATGAGAAATCAAGGTACTAGTTTTTTTTTTTAATTTTTATGTCTTTGGAGGGGCAATTGAGGTTAAGTAACTTGCCCAAGGTCACACAGCTAGTAAGTCTTAAGTGTCTGAGGTAAGATTTGAACTCACGTCCTCCTGACTCCAGGGCCAATGCTCTATTGACTGCACCACCTAGCTGCCCCAAAATCAAGATACTATTAAACAGATCCAAACAAATGAAAAAATATATAATGCAATGTGAAATATCTCATTGGAAAAACCACTGACATGGAAAAGAGATCCAGGAGAGATAATTTAAAAATTATTGGACTACCAGAAAGCCATGATAAAAAAAAAGAGCCTAGAAATCATCCTTCAAGAAATTCTCAAGGAAAATTGCCCTGATGTTTTAGAACCAGAGGGCAAAATAGAGGTTCAAAGAATCCACAGATCACTTCTTGAGAAAGCTCCCAAAAAGAAAACTTCTAGGAATATTATAGCCAGGTCCCAGAGTTCCCAGATCAAGGAAAAAATATTACAAGCAGCCAGGAAGAAACAGTTTGAATATTGTGGAAACACAGTCAGGATAACATAGGATCTGGCAGCTTTTACACTGAGATACTGAAGGGCTTGGAATATGATATTTGGAGGGCAAAGCACCTGGGATTAAAACCAAGAATAACCTACCCAGTAAAACTGAATATCATGTTTCAGGGGAAAATATTGTCATTCACTGAAATAGAGAACTTTCCAGTATTACTGATGAAAAAAACCAGAGTTGAATAGAAGATTTGACATTTAGATACAAGAAACAAGAGAAGCATGAGAAAGTAAACAGGGAAAAGAAATCATAAGGAACTTAACAAAGTTAAACTATTTATATTCCTATATGGAAAAATGATCATTGTAACTGATGGAAATTTTCTCAGTATGAGAATCGTTGAAGGGCATATAAATGCATACATATATATGTATACATATATATGTATGTATATATATATGTCTGTATAGAAGGGTATATGGGCATATGAATACATATGTGATTGTGTATATATGTGCGTATGTGTATACAGGTATACATAGACATAGGGCACAGGACCAGTTGAAAGGGAAGGGATGATATTTAAAAAGTGAAATTGAGAGTTGAGAGAGAAATGAGAGAAAATAAGAGAAAATGGGGAGAGACATAATGGGTAAATTATCATATAAAAGAGGCAAGGGAAAACTGTTACAATGGAGGGGAAGAACAAGAAGGCAAAAGGGAATGGGTCAACCTTACTCTCATTGAATTTGGCTTAGGGAGGGAATGACATATATACTTAATACTGTATCTTGGGGGTAATAGTACAGTAGGGGGCAAGGGGATGAGAGGAGAGGTGATGGAGGGGAGGGCAAGTTGGGGCGGAAGGAAGTTGGAAGCACTTTTGAAAAGGGACAGGATCAAATTAGGAAATAGAACAAGGTGGGGTGGGATAATATGGAGGGAAATATAGTCAGTCTTTCACAGTATATCCACTATGGAAGTGTTTTGCATAGCTACACATATACAACCTATATTGAATTGCTTATCTTCCCAGTAAGTGTGGATGACAAGGGAGGAAGGGGAAGAATCTGGAATTCAAAGTTTTAAAATCAAATGTTTTAAAAATATATTATTAATATTTTGTTGCATGCAACTGGGAAACAAGATATGCCATCTTACCCTACTGGAAAGTCAGAGGGGGGGTGGGCGAAGATATAGGAGAGACGATTAAGGGAGGGGATATACAATGGGATTACTGTTTTGGGGTGGTGGGTAGGGGAAAGATGGGGAGAAAATTTGCTACTCAAAATCTTGTGGAAATGAATGATGTAAATTGAAAATAAACATAAAATTTTATTAATAAATAAAATGATGTGTTATTTAAACATTAACAGGTTTCTCTTAAAGTAAGATAAAAAAAATATGGGTTTGAACCTCCTCAATTCTGTGGATATTTTATTATTCATACACACTTTGTTCAAGTTGGCTTGATTTGCCCTTGCCTTAATTTATGCTATGTTCTCTGAGTTTCTTTTCTAGGAGTGAGGATAGATACAGATAGATACAGACCTCTGCAGTCTATCTGTACTTTCTTACCTATGTCCCCTTCTTATGCCCAGGATATGTTTGGGAGATGCCTAGGAGGCATCTGTAATCATGGATTGAAGCATAAATATCTAATTCATATGAGTATCGTGTCCATTGTTTTTACCTTACCTTGACCTTGAGCTAACCAACTATATATGCAAATTGACATCACTTGTAGAAAATTAATCACAACAAGGTTATATGTTCCAGTACCTGGTTTAGTGGTACATTAGAAGTCAGTTGGTCCAGTCATGCAATAACCATCATTGTATTTGGAAGATTTGTTTAATGCTATTGTCCTCAGTTTTTGTAACTGTTTCAGTGATGATAATACTGGCCTTTCTTTTCTTTCTCTTTTCTAAACTTACCTATCTTCTGTTCTGTTTCTTCAGAGGCCTATCTGAAATGTCTGCTTAACTTGGCTGATTGATAGAAGTCAAGATGTTAATGGATGATAATATTTTCTTGGATAGTATTTGCACTTTCAAACCATCATGTGAGAATTTTAGATCTCTAGCATGATTAGATGACTAGGGGCTATTTTCGAATTTAGATGCCCTTCAAGTTATTGAATCATAGAATCTCAGAATCGGAAAGGACTTTAGATTCTAATTAGTTCAACCTGTTCTGGAAAAAGAAGCTCTTCTCAGTCATCTTGGACCAGTGACCAGCCCTTGCTAAAAACCTCAGGAGTGAAGAAATCCAGCGCTTCCTGGTACAATACATCCTACTTTGTGTAGCTCCTTTTTTTAAAGAAAAAATTGTCCTTATATCAAGCTTTTGTTATCCTCTCAGCAACTTTCGACCACTGAACCTGTTCTGCCTTCTGGGCCCATGCTGGACAAGTCTAATCCCTCTTCAAATTCCTAAAGACAAACATCGTGTCCCCCCTAAGTCTTTCCTTCTCCAGGCTAAGAATCCTTAATTCCTTCAATTGATCTTGAAGGAATTAAGATCCTTGATCTCTTTTTAGGGATCAAGATCCTTGATCTTTGTGATGTGATGTGATCTTAAGGTACTATTTCACTGTTCTGGTTGCCTTCCTTTGAATGTTCTCAATCTTATCAATGTCCGAAATAAAATGAGGATCTCAGAACAAAATATAATATTCAGACATATATTAGGACAAAATATGGTGGGACTCCTCCCTATCATAATTGCCATGACTCCCCATAGAAAGATTTTTTAGTTGTTTTTTTTAACTACTAAATCACACCATTGACATATAGTTCATTAAAACCTCCAGATTATTCCAAATGAAGGTCTGTCTAGCATGAACCCCACCTAACTTGTTCAGATATTGATTTTTTTTCCTTC